>JAGDQP010033029.1:0-20916 GCA_022664845.1 Lepisma saccharinum
ATTTTATGTATAGTAAATTCGAAACCAGGTAACGAAATCTTTCTAATAGCTGACTGGTACTTATCAGAAATAACAGGAATAGATTATGACTTTCAAATGTTAACGGTATCTGTCCAATTTAATGAATTTATTTGACCCACAAAGCATCAATAATGTCAAAAATAAAAATGGTAACACTCTTAACCTAGTACAAACAGATGTGAACAATAGTAGCGTAACACGACAATCAAGCTCATTAATACCGGAGGTCGTTTATCATCTCGCCTTGTTCACTGAATTGAAATGTAAATATCGTGTAAAAAAACTCATCTCACATTGTTCATATTAATAATTTTTCAAAGGTTAATTATGAGCAGATATACCGTCAATTAACTGCTGGCAATTGACAGGATATTGTTAACACTAGAAACTTACATGATGCAGTTTACGCTTACAATACAATGAAATCAATATTCGATAAATGTGTTCCCAAAAAAACAACTAATAGTAAATTATCCGATTTGGTTTAGTAAAGAAATTATTAAGCTACTAAGCTACTATCACCACAAAGAATGGAACAAGCAACCGAATTAAAAGTATCACTACAACAAATTTTCTGAACTTGGGAAATCCAAAAAGGAAATAAAAATTACGTAAGATATTCTGAAGATAATATTATGTCCAATCCCAAATATTTTTGGACTTACGTTAAGAATAAATCTAGAAATACAAAGACTAATGTATTCAAGTGTAGTAACAACATTTTGGATAATAAAATTTCTATTGTGAATGCGTTCAAAGGCAATTTATAGTCAACCTACAATAGCTTGGTTTCCAAATGTGATTTGCATTTAAACCAAACCACAAACACTCAGAAACAATTGATGTACTAAATATTGATTCAATTTCATTACAAGAAGTCGTAAGTGCCATTAAAAATCTCAATCCACGAGGTGCACCGGGCCCTGACAAAATTTCCCCATATGTGATAAAAGATTGTGCAAATATACTCAAGTATACGCTATGTCTACTATTCAACCTTTCAGTAGCCACTTCAACCCTTCCTGAGAAGTGGAAAACAGCCAACATAACACCTGCTCCTAAATCAAATGTTAGATTTACACATATTTCATGTGAAGGAAAATGACTTTAGAAAAAAAATGTGGAATATATTACGACAGTGTTGTTATATTGTGTAGCCACTGTAAAATATGAACACTGTTAATAGGACATGTACCTGTTGTGTTCTTAAATATTATGTGCTTATCTTAGTTTTAGTCTATACTGGGATTTATAACATCCAGTCTGTTTCACCAAATATTGTATTTTTAAATAGAAGTATTTCAAATGTGATCACAATATCTACGCTACTTCAGTAAATATTATTCTAGATTTCAAAAAGATAATTACTTAATAAATCTATAATTTAATATCTTAAACTTTAAATTCAAATTCGAAATATATATTTAAAAAAATATATTTCAATTTTCAAAACCAAATGTTCTGTTTAAGACATATTGTAATGGATCTGTTGTAAATTTGAAAATAATGCCAACCCTGTTCAGACAATTCGTGCTTTTATGATGATAGTGTTGACTGCGGGTTTATTATGTTATTCCTGGAATCAATTTATTGAGTTGTATCGACACACCTATTGCAAAAATCGTATATTCGTAGCACATATATCTCTAAAGGTAGAGATACAGTGTTTTGTTTCTTGTTGCTAGTACCTTTTTAATGTAGTTCATTAAAATAATTTAAAGAAAATTAATCTTTGTTCTTGTGGATTCTTTTGATGTTAAGAAGTGAGAAGAAAAGGGGATATTTTCGTTCTAAATTTGAAAGAAATTCTTTAACTAAAATTATACTAGTTGTACTTACATGGGTTTTTATTTTGGAAAATATACAGGAGATAATGTACCGTAATATTCGACAATGTTGATGATGCTGATAATATAATAATATTAGACTTACGAAAAGTTAATACAAGAAATACTTACAAAAGATCAATCAAGATGCAAGCTTTAATTCATTGCAAAAACGGGGATTATTAATTAAAAGCACGGCAGTAGTAATACACATAAAATTCATAGCTTCCGTAGCTGCTGACACGGCAATTACAAATAACGACGAGACAGAATGAAAAAATTAAGTTACTGTAAAGTTTATAACAAACATCCGCCATAATTTGAATAATATTTGCTTTACGATCTTTTACCAGATAACCAGAATCATGCAGTTACGTAACAGTGACACCACTATAAGTTTACAAGCAACAGTTGAGTATTTTTTTAAATATATATTTATAGATCCTTTTCCCAGCCATTCCCACTGAACTAATATATTTTACGGACAGAAAATAGCACAAATATGACTACTTTTTCTGTATTAAAACAAGTCAGAGATAATTAATACAAGAAAAGTTGTACTTTCCTCCCCTTCAACGGCAAGCTGTTGACAAACATAGTATAAGTAGCGTAATTAGAGCCTGAAATAACTAACCAACAGACCAGTATTTCAAAATCAGCCAACATTCTTAGCTTTCACGTAAGTTTAATGAAACCACACCAAATCAGAGAATTATAATTAAAATTCCAAGTGAAATATATAGATGGCGGGAGAAACATAGGGGGAAGGGGGAAAAGACAACTTCTTCCTTAGCAAAAGACCTTCACACAGTACAGTAACTGCACTAAACACAAGGTCAGACTTAGTAAGTAGTAACCTTGTGACAAATAGTAATTAAGTATATTTTTAGCCTCTTTTTTTAAAAAAAATAGTATAATTACTCACATGTGTCGTTCGACGATTCAACGTAGTTTCCAGATATTCTTGAGGAAATCTGTAAAGGAAAAACATGTTTCTTGCTTGTACTCTTTTTTCTAACCTTAAATTCGACTCTTTTGTACTAAGAGAAAAAATAATAATTTGAGGAACAATAAATTCACACAACTTAGAAATGTGATTTAGAAACAGATGCTTCGAAATTTTGAGCAACCCTTAAAAACTACATTTATGGAACAAAAAAGATCTATAGTTGTAGACATCAACATTCGATAAAAGTAAAATCGGGAATAACACTGGCGAACGAGAAAGAACCTTGTATATTGCTATATCGTGCAACTTTTAGGAGTCAGAAAGTTGCCATTTTCTATGAATCTGAGTGTACATACCCCATGAACAAAATGGTTCCATATGTCTAGATTTGTGGTGGCTGCCATCAAAGAGACGGCTCGAAGGTGGCTGGATGGTGATGTTCACCAAATCGGCACTTGAAGGCAAAAAGACGTCGGCCCAAATGGATTTGAAGCTGACGTGGCTGGATATTGCAAATAGCAATCATTCGTTTGGAGGCGATGCCCAACTGCACGGTATCATGGCGGCATGGATCAGGTGGCGCAATTCCTACACCTTCGTTCATTTGCCAATGCAGACCATAACCAGTAACGACACCTTACCGCACTGCCATCTACGAGCAATGTTGTCAATCATGTGAAGGGACGGGTAGAGGAGAAAAATCAACGAAGGAAGGAACTCTAACATAAGATTCAATCAACCATCCCAGCCTTCACTTTAGAAACAGTTTTCGTAACATAAAAGTAATAGTTAATATTATTCACTCGGAGGATGCCTCCATAGCGTAGTGGTTAGAGTGACGGACTACAAATCGGAAGTTTCCAGGTTTAAATCTCACTTCAAATAGTTTTTAAAAAATACAAACTAATTAATATTCAATCATGAAGGTAACTGATAAAGTCTAAATATGTATAGCAATAGACAATAGTCATCGTCAATAATATTCCGTCAAGATGATCAACCCCTGAATTTAGGCAACTAAAAAAGCTGCTGTTTTAGTTGAGAGTGGAAATCAGGGATATCCGGAGTCGACGTCGACGCGGATTTTTCCGCCACAGGCCCCACGTTGACCCACCAGCATTTTGTTCATGGAGTATGCAAGGTCTATCACAAGACGTGGGACCCATTTGCAAACGAATACTTGAGACTATAACATGAAAAAATGTTCATATAAACTGTTGTCGAAAATAGCTATGCTTTTGATATCTAGGAGAGTCAAATTTGGAACTGAAAATACACTTGTTACAAATCGTAAAGATGCAATGAATGAGTTATCTTGTTAGATGTCGATTTTTATCGTTATTGAAGGAGCTTTAATTATTTTCATTTCCAGGTATTCATCTACTAAATGGATTCCACATGTTATGGAATAACATATATTTATACGTTCTGACGCAAATATACAAGTTTTATTCAATATAATCATTAAATACATATAACGTGCATAAGGTACATTTTACCATTTCTATTTCACATACTTATATTATCAGAAAGAACACAGTAGAAAAACGTGCTTTGTCCATTTTTTGCGAAATTGAGATAAGAGTGCTATCAGTTAGCTTCTTGAAGGGGCTTCATGCATGAAGATAGCATCCAGATTCCGTCAGAACCACTCACCCTAGCTTGCATTCCAAGCGCTACTTATACGTAATGCATCAGATTCGCATATTAAAAGTCCTGATCGATCCAACTTGTGCTAAGTCCGCCTTCTTGAAAACAAATGATGGATCAAGGGGTTCCTTTCACCACTTTTTCATGATTATCTCAGAAATGGCTGGTCTGAGATAACAAATGCAAAGGATCAAATCGATAGAGCAGAAAATTTCCTATAAGAGTACTACTTTAGTTTTGCTTCGGATCTTTTCATTGTCCGAAAAAAAAGTTAATAAATATTGAGAAAAAAATATTCATTCGTCTTCTGTGTCTTCTCTGATTGGTTCGAAGTGGTTACTATTACTACATCCCATTCCACTGCAATGGCCGCAAAGATCGGTAAACTTCAATCTGGCTTAACTTTCTGCTGGCTTTACTGGTCCCCCCCCCACTCTTTCGAAAACAAATATTCTCCGTGCTTTCCTATCTTCTTTTTCACCTTCTTCCTCTATATCATACCTAGTGGGAATGTCTTGTGTAGATAGACACCAGCTACCAAAACATATACCTGAACGTAGTTCCTTACTTAATATGCTGGTGGTAACTCTCCCATTCGGGCGTTTCTTGGAGGGGCCAAGCAAGCTTACATTGTCTATTCTTTAAATAAGCCTTTTGGCAGGAATATTGACCTTCACACCTCGTTAAAAACTCGAACATGGTATCAACTTTAGTACTTCTTCAGAATCCAGTGGTAGCATTCGTACAGTAGCTAGGAGTGTACTTTGTCCAAATTTCCATCGTCAGTTCTCTGGATGACATTTGTCGAATTCGAATTTGAATTTTATTTAAGGCCTTTGGGCATCTTTGGCTCAGGCCGTAAATTTTTCGTTCTCGCATAATATGGAGCAAAAAGAAAATCCGAAAATTTCCTTGATGAATATCAGTACAAATATTACAGTCATGCTGTTCCAAAGAGGAAAACAGAAGTAAAATTGGACACTTTACCTCCTGCAACAGATGCAGTTCACATCCAGTCCTCGACAGTCTACTACCAAGTCCAGTTGTGTAAGGGGAGGAAATTGCCACCAGGAGGAATGGTTTGGTAGCTGGTTTTTATCTACAGAAGACATTTCCCACTAGGTGTGAGATAGAGAAAGGTGAAATAAAGAAGATATGAAATCACGGAGAATATTTGGCTTCAAAAGAGGGGGAAAGAAACCAGTAAAGCCAGCAAGATGTAAGCTAGATTGAAGTTTGCACCCGTGAAGTCGATCTTTGTGCCCATTGTAGTGGAATAGGATGTAGTAACCACTTCGAACCAATCGGAGAAAAAATCATTGACAAAGATGATTGCGACACCGGAGACATTTAGCGAAGCACAAGTTACAGAACTTCAAAGTTTGCGAAATATCGTCTTAACGCCTGTGAGTCAGGCAACACTTCATACATACGCGTGGAAGTTTCATTACTATCAAATGAAAGGTTGCGCTGAATACAATTTGAATGTTAGAGTCATTGATGAAGTTGGCGTGTGAATTAATTGTACTGATCCCTGCCAAATGCGAATATTAAATCAATATTGGTAACCCAGTGGGAACTTATTGTCCCGTATATTTCATAAGTGGTATAAAAAGTTATATTTTCTTAAATGTCAACGTGGGCCAAATTGCACATCATATGAATGGTCTTTCCACTCTATTTGAAACAATAAAATGCTATCATTTACTAGTTTCTTTGAAAACTTTGCGAGAAATTGTAGAACTCTCAAATATTATAAAGTGAAACTTGGTAGATGAGGTAATATTTTACACTATTTTTCGTTAAGAACGCACCAATTTCCATCACAAGTAGAAAAGAACTCCTGTAGATATATCACTGTGATAAGTTTCAACGTGCTGTCTCATACTCTGTGATGTGATAACAAAACTTTCGTTTTCGTTAATATAAATCCTGGTCAACAGAGAAAGACATTTAAAAGTTTTTGTTTCTCTTAGCAAAAATAAAATTCTAAATTTGTAGAGTAAATCTTTCCTACAGTAAACGTAGACGTAAACGCAGTTGTTTTTTAATAGAGTCGAAAGACCATTCACATGATGTATCATTTGACTCTCGTTGTCATTTAAGAAAATTTTACATTTCTGCCAGTATACCTCAAAAAACGGGACAGCATAATGGCAGTTTCCCCTTAAAATTAAAAGTGATGTGTGTCGGTATTCTTCTTGGAAATTGATCGTTTACGAAATAAATGAGATGGAAGTTTTCGTTAGGTCACCCAGTAATAATCGCAATTGGAAGGGATCAGTGTCATTATTTAACACGTCAACTTCATCAAAAATTTTAATGTACATATTACCTTCATCGCAACCTTTCATTTGAAAGTAAACGGGAAATGCATAGCCTCCATGCATATGTATGACTAACCTGCAGGTGTTTAGAACAAAATTTCGTAAACTTTGAAGTACCGGAACTCGTGTTTCGCTGAAACCTCTTTTTTATTATTATTATTATTTTACAGAAGTGTTCATTTAAACACATCATCAATGCACTCTCAAAGTTTCATGAGAAACATCAAAGACAGTTCCCTTGTAAGTGGATTAGAGTTACTGAAGATAATACAGTAATAAAGAATGCGTCGTTGACCTTACCTCCCCAAGGAGTAGTTTTATTTCTTTACTCTGCCTGGGTACAAGGTGGTGTGGAAATGGACTTGTCTGGGAGCCGAACACTTAGCACAAATAAGTGGTTGAAGTAAATGATGTACGTCACAACACACAAAAAAAAAAATTACCACGACATTGAGATAATACATTTCAAGATGTGAGAAGGTCGACGCCGTGGAATAGAGCAAGGACATTATCGATCTTTCCTCGCTAAGTGATTTTTTAAGAATAAATGTATAATTTCCTCCTCATATTGCTACGTTTTATCATGGAATATAACACCAGATCCCTAAGAAATTATATTTCTAGAAAAAATAGATTTTACATGAAACAAATCGAACCTTTTTCTGAGATAAATTGTTGAAATAATGTTATAAAAAATAAAGCATTTTCCTTTGAATGGGCGCGTGCCCCCCCACTCTGAATCCACCACTGCGTCGTGGCGAAGCCCAAGCCACGCTATTGAGTTTATCTACAATATATTTCATTCATTATAAAATATACAAGAAATAATTAACTAATCATAGTAGAAATTAGGTACAACTTGCGAAAAATTATACATTTAGGCATAAAATTATGTTTTCCCCAATATTTATTAACTTTTTCTGGACAATCAAAAGATTCGAAGCAAAACTAAAGTAATAGCCTTTTAGGAAATTTTCTGCTTTATCGATTTGGTCCTTACGCATTTATTACCTAAAATCGACCATTTCCGAGATAATCGTGAAAAAGTTGCATTTATGATTTTACTATACCTATTTACCAGTTCGTTGCGAGTTTTTGTACCTTTATCATAGTTTACATTGAGTTGCTCTAATTTTCTCGAGGTTTCCGGGGTCACAAATTTGGGAATCTTCTTTATTTATGATACTCTTTCGAATACATCTAGTTCTATTAACCGACTTAGCTGACACTAACTGAGGTTTCCTGTAAGTATCAAAAGTTATTGAGAAGCACCCTTACCAATTTGCACAATACTTTTTATTGTAGAGGAAACTAAAATAAATTACTATGATCTTTAAACAGAAGTTGAATATGGGAGGATGTAATTGATGGTATAATTGAGAATTAAAGAAGGTTAGAAAAAGCAAGAAGGCAGTAGAGTTCGCAGACATTAATCAAAGGAAATGAAAATCGTATACTACAACAAGAAGGGAAGTGCAATACAGCGACAAATTTAAAAAATGGTCTTGTCTTTGAGTGCCTGCCCTCTATCGGCAGAGCACTAATAATAATAATGATATCAATTGTGACGGTTGCAGGACCTTATGGCCACTGCGTACATCCGATGGCACTTTGTTAGCCCTTCTTCAACTGTGTAAATGGAACCCTCGGAGATAAAAAATGTTATTCAACCGGTGGCTTCGTGATATAGTGAGCAAAACGTTGGAATGGTATATATACAATGATAACATTAAGGAAGCACTAACACTTCTAAAAAATATATTGGGGAGGTTACTGTGGCGATAAGGTCGTTTAATTTGCACAGACTATTTCTTAATCACTGCACGTTAGTGTAGATTCTTACGTTCGAGTGGCCAGTGCAGCTACACTTCTACTGTTAGAGCGCTGTGCAAATGCCTTGCCCGAACACTTTCTTCCCCTGCTGCTCAGCTAGTGCAGACAATTGATAGGTATTGTGTACTCAGCATAGATTTAAGATATTATCACTAGATCGAACATTGGCAGCACTGAAGCACTCCGAAATTGAACGTTGTGCTTTCCGCCATATTTGGGGTAAGAAATCGTCTGCTTCCCAGGGGCAGGAAGTTTCTTATCGCAGTCTTAGTATAGGGCTAAACAGAAGAAAAGTGTTGTATATAAAGAAAATGTAAAGAGCTTGCTTAGCTAAGAAGAACGTTTTACAATTCAATATTATCAGAATCATTGTATAACCTTTTCTAAATTTATTTTACTCTCTTTCAACGAACAGCGCATTTTTCGCTGTTACTCACTGAGAAAAAGAATCAAGTCTGTGAACAATTACCTGAGAATTCTAATGCATATTTGCATTATAGATCCTCTCCGTGTGGTGCAAACGAACTTTATATATGCATTTACAATTGACTTATGTGAAAAGTACATACATATGACTATGAGTATGTTTTGTTTGGGAGGGAGAGCCGCATCGGGACCGTTCTCCTGGAGTTCTGGAGATCTACCGATGCTGACTCTCTAATCAAAATGCAGTTGTATTTCAGTATGTTTTTAATAAATTTCAATTTCAACTCTATAGCCAATAATCGAGCGGCCGCAGCTCAATTGGTAGAGCGTTGGCTTAGCAAGATAATGGTCCTGGGAATGATCCCAGCTGCCGCTTTTCATGACTTAGGTTTTTGAGGGGGGTGTTCTTAGTCACTACAGGCCGGGATGGTACATACAAAACTAGGCCCTTGATAACCAACATAATTTTTCGTAACCATATCTCGGCCTGAGCCTGAGATGCCTAAATACCATATATGATTATATAAATTCAAACTCTGAAGAGCATTGAAATTAACACAGAAAAATTGACAGGGACTCGAATCCGGATCTCCCAGTTGCCGGCTAGGTATGCTACCAATTACACCACCATGGCACGGCCAATTCTCTGTGTATATGGAATGTTCCTCTCGCCTAGACACTCTCCCAACTCTTCATCGCTGGTTACGAGGCCCAGGCACTCCACTCATGCGGAGATTTTTTGTTGAGGAATCTTCCTGCTATCAGGCAGTATGAAAGAATAGATGTTATTACCTTTTTCACAATAAACCTTGTGTTGGTAAATGTTGAAATGATCTGAAGAGCATTATTTACAATATCATGAGCCTTTAAGCATGATACACATTCTGTACACCAAGTTTCGACATTGTTTCGAACACTATTTTTGACTTCACATACTTCTTAGGTACAATGTTAGACATAAGACATCTAATACACTTTTACCGCGCAGCTGTGGCTCGGTGGCAGAACGGTAACTTAGCATTCGGGAAATCGTGGATTCAATCCCAGCGGCCCAGACTGAGGATTGAGGTTTTTCCCGAGTTTTTCCTCAGTCATACCAGGCAAAATGCCGAGACCGTACCTTCAACTTAAACCCTGGCCGACACCTTCCACATCCTTTCCCTCCCCTATCCCGGCCTGAGCCTTAGATGCATAAAAGCCACAAATAAAATTCAAATTAAGCTTGTAATACACGTTTCTCGGCAACCTTTGACTACATCATCCGTGTCCATTATCAAGCCTCCATTGTTATGTTGTTGTTGCTTTTTTTTTCGCTGCACGAGCTCTGAATATACAGGATCAATATAACCGCTTGTTTAAAATGAAACCCTGCTTTATATACAACGAAGTTGTATTTTATGGAAATGCAATATAATAATAGTCCAAAGCAGTGCTCGAAGTGGGTTTAAAAAAAGGTAAGGGAACGCTTGGAGAAGTGGTCTAGAAAAGTAAGGGTACGCTTGCAGCTAGTGGTCGCGATTGCCTATTGACAGTAAAGGCAGTGAGCTAGCATTAATAAAAAGGTAGGGGTACGCCAAATCCAAAATGAAAATGACGGCATACACCCTTGCCCCTCACCCACTTCGAGCACGGATCCAAAGTAAAAATATAATCGCAAGAGTGTCATTAAGAAAATGAAATGGATCCAGAATTGCTGTCTTCTGTTACAATTATTTTTCCAGGGCATTCCCTAAGTCGCAACAGAAAAATGCTGCGATGGTATCTACAAACTAGGCCCTGGCCGAATACGTTCCAGCATCCTCTCCCCCACCCCATCCTGACCTGAGTCTGTGATGCCTAAATGCCATAAATAAGCTCAATTCAATTCTGTTGCACTTCAGGTAAGAAAGGTTCTCTACTATCTTGTGGCAGACAGGCTGAATTGGATTATTTAAATCAAATGTCTATATTTGCACGTGGATTTTAAATTATTGGGTTATTGTTTCAATTCAATCTAGATCCTATCAATGAAAATACATCTACATAATTCGTTTTCATTTCATCAACATTCTCCTCTTCCTTAACTAAACTTTTCAGTTAGCTTCCGCACTAATGAGTACTACTATCTTTACGCTTTCTTGCCCCAAATATGGTGTGCTGCACAACGTTCAATTTGGGAGTACTTTCACGCGTTCGCCGCTATGTGATGTTAGGGGCTTGGTTCACAGTAGATGTATGAATAGGGAGATTGCTGATGACGTCACACCTCCCCACTTATTACTGTCTAGAAAAAGTATATTGGAAACAACTAAAGCACTAGTGCCATCTAGTAACATCTTGTTCTTTATGACGTGCAATGTAAATGAGATTTTCGAAATCGTTGCTCACCAGGCTGCTTCAGTAACCCAGTCAGTAGATCGTCGGATTACCACCTGAAACACTGAGGCTCGATTCGCGCTCAATTTTTTTCATCGTGTCCTGTTAGAGAACATTTCAAAATGCTGATATTTATTATTAATGTATGCTGTTATGTAATTTTCCAAGAATTTTAAACATATTAACGTAACGTGCTCCCACCTTAATTTACTTGTTTTCTAAAACACACACACACACATACATATATACAATATCAATAAACTTCAGTCACTGGAAATATGGTAAAAACGAAATAACGGACTCATTGATGAAAAGCGCAACACCAAAAGTTCTTATATATTATATATTTTTTTCATAATAAGGTTTCAATGGCACCAAAAGTGTGAAAATCCCGTGTCCCTAGCTACAGGAGAGTTCATAATTATAGTGATTTCTTTTTTTCTTTACGAGAAACGGAAAAATCTACAAACAAATGGCTTTTATGACGTCAGAACATAAGTTTTCAGCATATGAATGCTTACGAAACCAGAGGGTTTTTTTATAATTAAATTATAAATCGTTGTCAATGTCCCTGTAAAATGTTCACTCTGTTACGCTTATTAGTTCACACGCATTTCAAATTAGTCCTGGCAATATTGTTTTAATATTGATTTTAGGCAAATGGAGGGCATATTTGACTACATAAATAAAAAATTGGTTCCATTGTTGTTCAACAATGCTCAGCGGAAAATGGACTCTGAAGTCCCGTCAGGCGGTTAGGCTTCGACATATACTGTACAGGGTGATTCTGGGATTTCGTAAAAGTGCCATAACTCAGCTCCTAGTGTACATAAATCTTTGAAACAAAAATGTAAATACCAAAGTGCATATGCGGAGTCACACAGTGATGCTTCTGAAATCAGGGGCGTCTCGAGAATACCTCTACGGGGGTCAACTTAAAAATTTCAAATAGAAACAATGACTGATTTTTCTTTCTTTGAAACAAAAATGAAATTCTGAACAGCTTTCAGGGGAAGCATTTTTAAATATCTTCAGTTACAAGAGCTACTTCATAAGTTTTCTGTATACCTACCAATCAACTCTTATAATTGCCAAACGTTACGAGATATTATAAAATTTTGAAGTTGCCTTCCCCGAAGAGGTATTCCCTCGACGATACTGTTTTCAGTAGCATCACCATGCGATTTCGCACATGCGCTTTGGTATGAACCTTTTGGTTTCAAAGAAATCTGTAGAATAGGAACTGAGTTATGGCCCTGTTACAGATTTCCAAAACCTCCCTGTATTTTGGAAAATATGCTGAACAAGCCGCCAGACGGGACTTGGAAGTACAGAAAAATGAATACATAATCAAAGTGACACCAGAATCCCCAGGTTAGATTTTCTTTTACAATCTTATTCGTTTATGATTCTAAAACAACATAAAAAATCAGTAACGTCTTACCTTTCCTCTAGGACAATAAAATTTACCTCAAACACTGGACGACGTGTTCACTATGACCACTATAGGACGATTTCAACAGCCTCTAAACATTTCCCTGTTACCGCCACTTTCAACGCTTGAAACAGCTCGTGCCTTCTGTTCTATCTAATACGAACTCTCTCCACACGGAATCAGTAAGTCCCGTCTGTCCAAAGCATTATTCCACTCACAAAGATGAAATAATATACGAATCAAGAAAATGGGACCTATACGTCCCGATAGTCGGAAAAGGGATAAGTATCTGAAAATTTCTTGGAGATACAAGTTCAATAACTTTGTCTCGTGTCAGTTTAATATATTTTTCTCCACTCTGTTATCTTTTTGTGGCGTAACACAGTGGACTGAGTGAAAAAAATGTCAAAAAATTACTCTATGATTACGTAAACTGAAAATATTTCTGGATTTCTAAAGATTACTTGTTGTAGAGCATATCTAGAATAAAAAGTATAAAAATTGAGTAAGCATTTTTTTCGATTAATCTTAGACGAAATGTACAAGAAATTTGAAAATGGTTCATATATATTCTTTTTCACGCATGCAATGTCGAGGAAGCGTGAGGAGCGAGCGAAAGCGGGTTAGTTAAAGCCAGGTTAGAAAAGGTATGTATCTATAAATTGGTTTCAGAGACACACTCACCTTCAGAGGGGGCGAGGTCAGTCTGGGTGCGAAATTTTTCATAAAATGCATCTATTTTTTCTTAAAATTATAGTAATTTTACGAAAGATCTATGGGAAGATGCTGGGAAAGATGGGGCACGTAGCAAGATTATATATTTTTTCTTGAAATACACATTTATCATCAGTTAGTTGGTGACTCCCTCCCTATAGTAGAAGAGTGTTGCACGTGGCATAGTTGGTCTGCACATGGCATACTAGTAGACGTTTGCAATACAAACATTTGAATGTTATACTGTTATTTACAAATTCTTACTCTCTACTATACTTTCCAAGACATTAGAAAAGACAACAATTCATTATAAGCCTTGTTAATGGATATTACCCATATTGCAAGATGGTATATTCACTTATTTGAAAATAATAAAACACAAGTTTATAGTGTACAGTAATTGTGTAGAGTCTTACATTATGTATATTTTACTCTAGGTGGCTAAATCATCCGTAACATCTTGCTTTACTAAAATGTATCCAATCTTGGCAACCCATCCCCCTACTATCTTTGTATCCATTCTCCTACAACTTGATAAACTCGCAGTGAAAAGGGTCGATATAACCAGGTTGGAACCTGCATCATCTTGACGGTGCTAATATGTAGTCCGCATCTTCACCAATAGACCTCGGAGGCTGGATATATAGCCTACGTTTCCTGTTGCAAATATGGGTAAGGTTGTATAGAAATCGTGGAGTTATCTGTTTTAAAATGAAAATTGAAAGATTTATTTATTATTATTATTTTGTTTTTTGTTGAGGATTATCATTATTTTGAGATTTTAAATAGCATAGAATGGATGTTTGTTGTTTCATATTGATGATGGCAGAAATCTTTTGTTGTTGTATTTAGAATATCAATTTGGAAATTACATTACTATTCGTAGTGCATATCCCCATTGGCTCATATTTGTCCTATTTGGCAATGTCTCAAGTCACTCCTGGCTGAGATATATGTATTGCATAAAATATAACGTGTCTAAGACTGCATGTTTTGCCTTCATAGCCATTGTTTAGTTTCACTTCAGTTGTAAGCACTCCGGGGCGGCGGTGGTTCAGTGGTAGAGCGTTCACCTTTTGTGCGTGGGGCTTCTGTTCAATCCCAGCTCGAATCCAGTACGCTTTGTGGTGCTCAAACACCGTGTGCGTGGGTTTTCTCGAGGTTCTCCCGTTTCCTCCCACTTCCTTCACTCCATCAATTCTCCTATCATCAATTCTTCCTGAGCCAAAGTTACCTACAAGCCTTTAAGAAATTCAAATTCAAATCAGAAACACGACAGACTAAAATAAAACTATTTCGTTTGTTATATGGACCTTTCTCTCTTCGAATATGTCAATTAATCAACCTTTTAACACAGAAACGGTTAGGCACCACAACTGGCCAATAACCTACATTGAAAACCTTCTGCTTCATAAATGGTCTAAAATACTGAATGCAGAAATATTGTCATACTTGAGATTTTAACATTTCTGCGAAATTTTAGTACTGAGTTTCAACGGTCTTTGATGCGAATCATTCATTTACATAGTTTCCTGTTACTCTATCTCAAAAGTGAAGAAGTGTTAAGCATTTTTCATCCATCACACATGTTCGAAGGCATTCTTGTATTCGATGGTAAGAAAGTTAACTAATTTTCATGTTATTAGCTTCTAATACTAGATTGGTAGTTTGAATTTGAATTTAATTTATGGCCTATAGGCATCTAAAGCTTAGGCCGGTGGAGGAGAGGGAAAAGATGCGGGAACGTGTGGGCCAGGACCTAAGTTGAAAGTATCATCCCAGCATTTATTTGCCTTGCGTGACTGAGAAAAAGAAACTGCAAAAACCTCCGTCAGGGTGGTCGGCCGCTGGGATTGAACCCACGACTTCCCGAAGTCTAAACTAACGTTCTACCATTGAGTCACGGCCGCTCGGTTAGATAGGTAGTTGTGACTTCGATTGTTTTTACCCTTTCCAGATAAACCATTATAATATGTACTGAAACATGTAAATTCAACTGACATACAACTGTTATAGCTTTTGATGTTCACAACAACAATCAACCGATTTCAACAATGAAAGAAAACGAAAATAAAAAAAATCGGCATTGATCTCTCTTGAATTAGTTATGAACTTTCTTCCTTGAAAGTTTGCACACTCTAGGCTTGACTTTGCAGGAGCAACATTCAAATTTTGTACAATAATTAAAATACATTTGAGGCATTCGGAGATAGAGCTACCATCTTTTGTTGGAGATCGTTGCTTTACATTAACCTTAAAGTGGAATTGAATGTTATTGCCATGGAAACCATCACTCTGTTAGATCCGTTTCGAATTGAAGAGTATCAATGGTGATCAGTTTGTTTTAATAGCTCTCGATATCGTTAATTACACAATTCACTAAAAAATCGTATAGGATTTCTTTGAAATCTTGATTTAACTTGTACTACAACCAGTGGCGGTTCTAGGCTGAGGCCAGGGGGGCCTGGGATTTTCGTCTTGAGACAAATCTTAGAGACCAAAAGGGAATACAATGAGACTGTTCACCACTTATTCATTGACTTTAAGAAAGCATATGACTCTAACAAAAAGAAAAAAACTATACAATATCCTGGCACAATTTTGAATTCCGAAAAAACTTGTCCAAGTAGTGAGGATATGTCTCAACGACCCCATAAGCATAGTATGGATGGGTAAAAACGAGGTAACGAAAGAAATAAAAAGTAGCTTAGCATCGGGCAACGCATGTTTCTAATCAGTCCAGAAACTCTTAACCTCGCGATTAATATCAAGAAAGTTGAAATTGAAAATATACTAACGGTTATTCTGCCGGTAATACTTTACGGTTGCGAAAGCTGGAGACTGCATAATGAAGAACTTCACGACTACCCCGATGTTGTAAGAATAATGAAATCTCGACGACTAAGGTGGGCAGGCCATGTAGCATGGATGGAGGAGCTACGCAGATATTGGTTGGTAACCAATCATCCTTGGTTGGTAACCAATCATCCTTGGTTGGTTGGTCCTTCCATCGTGGTTTGGCACCGGATGGAAAGAGACCGTTAGGAAGACCTAGACGACGTTTGGAGTACAATAGAAAAAGGGATCCTCGAGAAGTAGGTGTTTGTGATGAAAACTGAATTGATCTTTCTAAGGACAGAATCCTATGGAGAACGTTTGTTACTGCGGCGATGAACTTGCGAGTTCCGTAAGCCATTTAGTAAGTAAGGAAGTAAGTATAAAGCTAACAAATATAACATTTCAATAAAGATGCTGTGCTTTATCGAGAAAAACATTATATCCTTTTTTTTTTATAATTCTTGCCTCATCAAGTTGTGCCTCATAATTGAAGCTAGGACTTGCCTATTATGTTCCTGTTAACTGAATTGTAGGTTTTGATGGAAATGTACTGGTCTTGTTAGATATTGAGTTTATTGAGTCAATAGATTGAGTTTAAATGCCTATTTTGAGATAAGGGCCTATTTTTGTGCTTATTTTAAGGAAACAAATATTCCAAATTTGCGGGAAATACGCAAGTCTACAAGCTTTCAGCGGTTGGTAGCAGTTCAAGGACGGCAGATTTTGTTTTTTGTGATTCCAGTGACCGCATTTCTATTTTGGGATGGCTTTAGTTAGGTTGCCTTAGGGCAGAGGTCTCGACACAGGATGAGTAAACTATTTCGGAGATATTTCCTGGCGTTCGTCAGAATCGTGAACATCAGTTGTTTACTTCGTTGGAAAGGAGACAGGAATCAGTAGAATAAATAACATTTCTCCCCTGGAAGGAAAGTTTAGTGCCTTTCACGCAGCATCTCCCACGCGCAATTTTAGCAAATACTTGCCGCATGTAAAAACTATGTACAGCATTGTTTCCAGATTTCTAAAGCGGAGATTCGCTTCCGAATATGTAAAAGGTCCCTCCAGACATACAAATTACTTCAATTTTATCAAATCTGAGAACGTTTTAAATTCAAACTTTGAGGTGACTTCTCTTGTAAAGCTAGGTTTTCCAGTAGCTCAATTTCACCTCTATATATGTCGTCTGTAGGATTTTTAGATGCTTGCCACTCCCCCACTCCTACCCGAACGCGAGGTCTCGTGATATATTAGCTACACCCCTGTCAGGAATCCCTAAAAAAAAAGTGGTCGATGTTGAGGTAAGGAATAAACGGTGATTCAAACTTCACGGCAAATGGCAAAGTGATATTTTTTTGGCTTTGTGTAAAGGAGATAACATTACTTTGCTATCTTTATTTCGTCTGTTTTGTACTCATAAAAATTTATTTTAAGGCCTTTAGGCAACTATGGCTTAGGCCGTATGGATGATGGGATGAATTGGTGAAATGAAGAAAGTGGGAGGAAACGGGAGTATCCCGAGAAAACCCACGCACACGATGTTTGTCCACCACAAAGCCCACATGGCATGAGCAGGGATCGATCCGACGACCCCTAGCACCAGAGGTGAGCGCTCTACCAACTGAGCCACCGTGGCCCCTCATAAAAATTAATATTTATTTCTATATTAATATTCATATAAAAATTCATATTCATAAGTACCTATAAATCCTAACTTCAGTCATAATTGTTATATCGGCTGTTGCAGGCAACAACGTATGGATCTATAAATATATTATTTGGGCTCTGCAAGATAAGGACAGTTTTTATGAAAAGGAAACAACTTCTTGAATAGTTATTTTAACTATAAATGCCATTTTCTGTTCATACAAAATAAATATAAATGTGCAAAAGCTACAAATACTCAACAGATGGGAGTAATGTAGCCTATTTGAGTCTATTTCATTTGTGTCTAACTAAAAAACAAAATTCCACTACTTTACACAAAGTAATAGTTTTTATTATGTTTTACAGCTTGTATTTTTTAGCTTCCCGTGGTTTTCTTGCGTCTGATTCAAGATAAATTGAATATTGAATTTTTATGCCAAAAAAGTTTCAGAAAAGTACTCTATACTTTCATGTCTGTGATACATTTTTCTTTCTGAACGTAGAATCACAAAATAGCTCAGGATTTCTGGTGTTATTCCGTCCAACTAGATAGTTCGCTGATTAAAATTGTACTGTAGTTTATGAATTTGTCTACAAAAAATATATCACATTAAATCTGGTTGAGGTATAGTAACAACTTTCAGCGACAGGTTTACAAT
Organism: Lepisma saccharinum; assembly: GCA_022664845.1. Taxonomy (NCBI): domain Eukaryota; kingdom Metazoa; phylum Arthropoda; class Insecta; order Zygentoma; family Lepismatidae; genus Lepisma; species Lepisma saccharinum. The sequence continues at coordinate 18,678 of JAGDQP010033029.1, forward strand.
TTTGATACCCGTATTCACCCAGGAGTTGGCCGCCCCCCTTTCTTTCTTGCTTTTCATCAGCAAAATCTCTTCCTTTCTTGGTTTACATTATTGAGCAGTTATTCACTTTTCTTTACTTTCTCTTTTATTGCGATACAATCTCTCTTCTGACATTCTATTACAGTAAAACCCCGCTATACCACAAGGGTGTCAGGGAAGATACGCCCGCGTTGTAGCTTATCCGTTGTGCAATATTTTTTTTTACTGAATATCAATCAAATACTTTATTGCAAAGTAATAGTAAATAACATATTATTCGATTAACTGCACTCAAAACTTTATTAGAATTGCAGTACGTATTACAGTACAGTACACAATACGTACACTGAAAATCGGGGAGCAAAAGAGATTGGAAATATGAAACTGATAACGCCATTAAAAGTAGTTAGAATCAAAATTAGTTTCCCGAATTTAACAAATTTAAATCCTCAAATAAGACCCTTAAAATAACGGAGGACATAATTATATCAGCAACATAGTATTTCTTGGTATACAGATTCGCGATATAAAAATGTTTTACTGTAAGTACTTGTTCTTATCAAAAGGAGAAAATTGTCATTCTTTCTTGATACTGCATAAACATTTTGTCATCCGTCCATTTAACATTAATTTCTCTTCCTTATAAAATCAGAACACCAACAAAATCTACTAACGAATCAGAAATTGTTTTACAAATTAATTCCAGTTTAAGTGAAATTTTTATTTTGATCCTTTTTTTTAATGGTGAGTTCAAATACTAAATAACAATTAAGATTTTTTCAAACGAATCCTTGTGGAATTTTTGTTAATACACTGCAACATATTTAGTTCTATAAATGGATAGTAATTCTTATTTGGACTCAATACACCATACCATATGCTACAAAATCTCAATCAAAAACAACGCAACCCAAAACTCTACAAATCGCAGTATCTGCCAATGAATTTAAAAAAAAAGAAGAAGAAAATCTTGAGAATATGGTCGAGAATGTTTGTTTAAATTTGGTAAGAAGTAATCTTAGCTCTGAACAGCGTTTTGCCAGTAAAAGCACATAAATATTTCCACACTCTTCCATACCCATTTAGTTTTAAAATTTTGTTAAAATCTGTGATTCAGAAATGTTCACATTCTCCGTACTGGAATTGTAAAACATACTAATAATTCTATGTACTTTTATTTTTTAATATATTTAGAAATTGCCGTAAAGTTACATATTCTGATGTGTAGGATATGTATGTAACTATTGTAAAATCAGTTTCAAGCAATGATTTCTGACAACTGCTTGTCATATTCAGGACACAGCAGAAAACAGCGACATTTGGTGATAGCGTAGATGAATTTGAAGGAATTTTGACGACACAGTAGCGACTGCTTGATTTGGTTAATCGACATTACTGACTACTACAGTCCACCCGGTCATTGCCATAATATTTCTTCAGTTTTGTCATCATGACCCGTTGAGAAGTGACCGTTACAACCGACCTAATAACATTACATGTCACCTTCACCAGAAAACGCCTTAAATCGCCGCAACCACATTGTCACTTGTGCCGCGAGAATTGCCTATCACTGTGGCGTTACGCATTCAGCATTTAGACGTCTGAAACAGTTTTCGTTGTTAAAACTGTTAATTTACCATATCTCAAGGTTTGGAACATAGCGTTTTTTCGTTGTTACATGTTCTCACATACACCACAAAGAAGCAATACAATTGTCTTGTATTATAATCAAAACGACCAACCTCTCAAATATTAACAAACTTCTTTACCTTCATATTTTAGTATAAACCTTCATTTTGTAGCATCATTTTTGGCCATAAGGAAGATTGTGTAATTATGACACAGATTTTTTTAAAAAAATATTCATTATCTCTTTCAAGCTCAAATCGAAATGTAAACATTAAACGTCCACACATACTATAACATATTTGTCTTAGCTAGTTAGCAGAATAAATAAAATCGGCATATCGTACGGAGATAATATCTAACACTGTGTTTAGTACTTTGAATTTAGAATAATGCTCCATTTTATTTTCCGGGTGCAGTTTGAAATTATTGCAGGATCCTCATAGTTTCAATTTTGAAATTAATTTGTAAGGCCTTTACCCAACTTTGGCTCAGGATAGATAGATAATGATGGGATGAAGAAAGTGGGAGGAAACCGGAGTACCCCGAGAAAACCCACGCACACAGTGTTTGTCCACCACAGAACCCATATGGC
>JAGDQP010033030.1:0-20916 GCA_022664845.1 Lepisma saccharinum
ATGCTTTGGGGTGGGATTTCCCAACTGTATTTGTGATGTATAATTTCATTTACTTTATGTATTATTGTGAAAATGCATTGGTTAATTCTTACTTCCTTTTCTTTTTTCATAGAAACTATTAGTGTGGAACAGAGTATTGCAAATACATTTCAGTTAAGAACTTACGCTGATGTCCATGTGAATATTGTCAGTCCTGAAGATGTTGCATTGGAGTCAGTTGAACTGACGTTTAAGGACCAATATATGGGAAGAAGTGATATGTGGAGACTGAAGAATTCGTTGGTAGGCTGTTGTTTTGTTTAATTTAGTTTACTTTTCCTGTTTTTAGATTGAGAAGTGAAAAATTACGTATTGGATCTACCTTAAATTGATTGCTGTCCTTTAATATGTAAGAAAATAATTTCGTTTTGGATTTGTCTTATCTTCGGGTGGTGTATTTGAGACACTTAGATTCATTCTTGTATTTCCAAAGTTGTTGCTGTGATTTATACTGAATTTTTAAATAAATAAATACGAAAACTGTATTTTTATGGCAGTTATATCAGCTTAAGGCTGAAGCCGTCACGTAGACGTCGCGACAAAATTTCGCACCGAGTGAGGTCAAGAGGAAATTGTTTGTATTTCTCCATAAGATTTGGCATAGGTTGTCATCAGTTCTTAAGTTGAAACTGAACAAGTTTATGGCTCATGAAAATTAATATGTTAAATAGAATCTAAGCAAATGTCAGTGTATAATAATAATAGGTAATATACCCTCGTGGTCTAGGCGGTAACGTCGCGAAAAAGTGTGCTTAACATTGAGAGGATACTCGTAAGCTGTATGTTGATCTAAAATTGAGTATTGTATTTATTTTTTGTAATGTGTTTTCCTCTAAAACGTGGCTAAAGTTTATTCTGTTATTTGTCACTACAAGATTTAAAGTTTCCTTAAGTAATAATACTACCTACCTCACCACGCATGGATTGAATGAAGATCATTTAATATTTTTAAATCTAAAACTAACTCATATGTTTTATACTTAAAAGAATACCGGAACGCAATCCTTATAAAGTGTTATGCGTCATGTTGAATCATGTTTTAGAAGTATTTTGCATTATAGAAGGAAGTCAGTTCTAAAAGAGGTATGGAAACTTACATAACTGCTAAAACGATAAGTTTTATTCAAACAGTATTAATTTACTAAAATTTATTCTTTTGTGTAGATAAACACGTGCGTGTATCTCAACAAGAAAATAGAATTCTGTACGGGCAGCATCAGATGTCAGGTGTATGAAATGTGGTCCCAAGGAGAAAGAGTCGCATGCGGGGTAATTACAGAAGATACAAAGGTAAGCATTGAATAAGTCGAACCCCTGTTGTTATAAGCTTTTTACTAAAATTGTTACTATCCAGGTCCTTATTTCTTAAGTTATTCTATTGATTATTTAATTATTCATAAAGACTTCCAGGTTATTAGTTGCTTCTTGGGTGTACAGACATGCAAAGGTTTCGAGAATAAACTCATTTTCGTCGTCAGGTTCAAAAACAGAGGAATTTAGGTACAAACTTTGTCGTAGAAGGCACTGTATCATCATGTCAATAATTAATCAATGTATACAGATTTGAAATACGTGGCTGACCTTCTTTATCGTAGGTTTCGTATTTACTAAATATAAATACCATTGTTCAGTGGTAGGGTCTTCAAAGCAGTCTTCCCCATTCATTCAATCCTTCCTCACTCTTTTCTTTTCTATCTTAGCGTTGGATTTTTTTCGTGAATACTATCAAAGAGTTGCATCCGTGTTTTCCCTCTTTTTTTTCTATCCATCGCCTACAATTTCATCCTTAAATATGTAAACTGCGTAATAGATGTCCTCACTAGCTTTTTTATCTTTTTTTATTGAGTATTATTGTTTTGTTACCAATTGTCTTCAAGACTTCCTTGTTACGAATCTTTTGACACCAGCTTAATTTTTCATAATCGTTAAATTGACACATTTCAAAGACTTTCAATTATCGTTCTACGCTTTATATGCAAGGAGACTACAATTCAGAATGAGCAGTTATGTATGTTTAGCCATCATTGTTTTGTGATAAGAACAATAATTTAATTCTTCGTGAACTTAAGGTTTATAAGAATAAAAGGATATGTACAGAAGCAATGTATAAATGTACACGCATGCATACTTTTCTTTTGTACGTATTCTTTCTTTCGTACGTCTTTTTTCTTATTACGTTTTACGTCAAGTTTCTGAAGAAGAATCCTGAAGGATTTGGAACATTGAACCTAGTGTGAGTGTTCTTATCACAATTAAAACAATGAAAACCAAACACATGTAAATATCTTTCAACACATTGTTGTAGTCCTTGTTTGTATTGGATCAAACACTATGCTTGATTAAAATAATAATAATAATTGCTCTCTCAACAATGTATTTCCGTTTCCAGATTTTGAAGAAAAACTTGCTTTGGCTATCCCTATTGTGTTATTGAATTGCAGTCCTTATTTTATCAAATTTTATGTAGCTGATCATTCGAGAAGAAGAAAGATTAGAATACGACACCAGGAATATTTCAGTTAATACTGCAATGGCTGATGTTCAGATTTTATCCTTTAGCTTGTTGACTCAATCGGTTATATTCACTTCTGCCTTTTTCTCTGACTCTTTAACGAAGAAAATAAAAGTTTCTACCGTGAGATCATTCTATATAAATTAAATCAGGTCTTGCCACCCACTGTACATGTTTTGGTAAGATTTAGTGCACTTACTGCTGGCATCATTTCATTGCTTTTAGTAAATTCTTATGACACTATGCAAATTCCTTCAGCAGAATCTAGGAAAAAGCCTGATACTAAGTGTTGTGATTTTGAGCAATGTTGGAAAAATCATTAAAAGAACCAAAATGAATAGAAAATTCTGTACAATCTACAAATAGAACTGATTAATCAAAATAAGATAAAAAATGGGGGAATAATAAATAACTGGGAGAATAATCTAACAATGACATGCGCGCCTCTGTGCCTTAATGTGCCTTTAAATGCCAAATGTTTCTAATTATGAATCTAACTATAAAAGTAGAGAAAGAGTTTTGTAACTTAAAAGAAACCGTTGCACCGTATAATGACAAAGAAACAAATAAAATTGTAATAATAATACAAGGTTATCTTGATTTGTGACTCTATGAAAATTTCATTGTAAGAGTAATGCATTTATATGAAACTAATAATGATACCCATATACGAAGAGCTTTTTAAACTAACGATACTTACAGGATTGCTGCTGTAATATTGAAAACGTTTATAGTGTAATCTTGAAAATATTTTTGCAATAGTATCGAGATTAACATCATTCGTCACCGTAGTCAGCATACTCGTTAGACTATCTTCTTGAAATTAACTAACTCTCTGGCTTATGGAACTCGCAAGTTCATCGCCGCAGTAACAAACGTTCGCCATTGGATTCTATCCTGGGCAATATCAAGCCAGTTTTCATCACAAACACCTACTTCTCGAAGATCTCTTCTAATATTGTCCTCCCAACGACGTCTCGGTCTTCCCAATGGTCTCCTTCCATCCGGCCTTCCAACCAGGATAGAATATAATCTTCGTTTTCCCCCCATCCGAGCTACATGGCCATCCCACCTTAGTCGTCTCGATTTCATTATTTTTACAACATCTGGTGAATCGTACAGTCCGTGGAGTTCTTCATTATGCATTCCCTCCACTCTCGAGTCATCTCGTCCCGTTTCGGCCCGTATATCTTCCTTAAAACCTTATTTTCAAACACACGTAATTTATGTTCATCTGCTAGGGTCGTACTCCCAACTTTCGCAACCATAAAGTATTACCGGCAGAATAACCGTTCTGTATATTTTCAATTTCAATTTGCTTGATATTAATCGCGATGTTAGAAGATTTTCGATTGCATAGAAACATGCGTTGCCCGATACTAAGCGACTTTTTATTTCTTCCGTGACCTCATTTTTGCTTGTTACGTACTGAAATACTGTTTCAAATTATTTAATGTCTTTCTTGGGCGTACTGTTATACAAGAACCACTTTACTTCAATTAATTTGCAAGGTTCTTAAACTAAAGTATTTGTCTCTGCCACTGTACAGATATTACCAGTGTTTAGAGTATGATAAAATGGCACATTACTGATGTCCCTATCAGGCGTATAGAAACATTCTGATGGTCCATGTAAGTGTATACAGTAAAACGAATTGTAGATCTCTATCTACATCGTTTACTATCTCAACAATGCGAACATACCAGGAGTCATATGCGCACTAAACATAACAGTGGGGGCACAAATGGAAGACTGGAGTAAATTGCAGGGGTTGAATAAAATTACAGTTCGCACGATAATCGCTAATACAACTTAAACTTTTTTCTTCCGTCTGGTTGGTTGTAGATGGTACAACCTGATGCATGAATCGCGTCCCAGGAACAATTTTTACTCTTCAAAAGTGTGTATGAAGAAATTTTCGTTCGGACACTTATTTTCTCTTCAGCTATAGAACACCTACAATTTTAAGGATAGTGGAACTGAAAATTTCGCCAAGGAAATGGGCACTTGTTAATGTGTAGAATAGTTTGTAACTTTAAAAGACGTAAATAGGTAGGAAAACTGAGAGGGAGTTCAGCAACGTAGAAAGTAGAATAAAAGTTTAGCAAAGGTGTAGAGGGTGTGTCTTTGAAGTGAATGACAGAAGGATGTTTCTTGTCCCTTCTGAATTTTTTCTTGTTGATTGTCGTTATTTATGCATTATAATAACACAACATGATGTAATTCTTTGACTGTCGAGGTAGAGCAGTCGGTAGACTGCTTGCCTTGTAATCGAGAGGACTCGGGTTCCCATGCCGGTCATCTCACTGAGGATTTTCCTGGCTTCCCTCGGTCACATCAGGCAAATACGGAGATAGTACCTTGAAATAGGCCAGGTAAGCGCTGACTCCTTCCAAAATCCTTCCCGTTGTTGTTACTGTTGTTAAATTTCAATTGTGTAATGGTCGAAATTGGGCATTTGGACATTGTTGAATAAATAATAAGAGTTTTCATTTTATTTAATTTGTATTTTATTAGTTTGCTAAAATATAGAAAGTCCTACCCGGACACATTGATAAAAGTAACAGAGGTTCTTCTTTAGTTTCGCTTTTGGTTATTTACGACTTCTGGTAATATCTCTGAAAGTTGTATTAATATTTTCATGAAATTGAGTCTTTATTTTTATGATATATTTCAGGTAGTTTTTAGGTCATCTACAAGTATGGTGTATCTTTTCTTACAAATGAGTTCTGAAATGTGGGATTTTGATATTCATGGTGATCTTTACTTTGAAAAGGCTGTAAATGGATTCCTGGCTGATCTTTTTCATAAATGGAAGGTTAGTTATGGTAATATATTCTGATGAAGTTAGATGTCATATGTAAATATTTGTATGGAACTAATTCAAGAGAATATAAACTATGACGAAAATTATTTACTTTTGTCTATACGACAGATTTACTCTTGCCTTGTAATCGAGATGATTCCCGAACAGGAACCAGTCATTCTGACAGGATTTTCACGTGATTTTAAGATTTTACTGGACAGATAGAAGCCTGAGATAAGGTTACTAAACTTAGGTTTGGGATACACATTTTAAATATGGACATTGCGCGAAGGATCTATGTGCGATACTATTACCTATGTAAAACACACACACACACACAAAAAAAAAAACCTCCTCTGTTTATTTTTGCAGAAAAATCGTTCCAGAGCAGTGTTCGATTTGCTAGTGGGGATGCCGGGGGTTTTCCCTGGTGCGTGAGGATTTCATCTAGTTGTTGATACCAGATATCGCCGCAACCAAGGATAAAATGTTTGTATTTATACCCAAACTGGTACTAAGTTGAAACTTACCAGCAACCAATAGTCTTAGGATCCTCCCTTCGGAGTTTATAACAAATCGAACACTGCTGCTGAGCGTTCCGGCTTGATTCTTAAGCCGTCAACTGGAGCCAATATGTAAAAGTAGAGACAGAAGATAGGAAGGTTCACGAAAGAAATACTTCACTTGCATAATGTATATCGTCCATATTGTGATGTAAGCAAATTAAGTGAAAAATCCTCTCCTTATGATGGTTTATAACAGCAAACGTAATGGATTAAAATTCGTATATAAGGCACGTGGTTTTTGTAAATGAATTGTGCGATGAAAAGGTGTTCTTATACATCTTACTTATTTACTTACTCTATGGCTTACGGAACTCGCAAGTTCATCGCCGCAGTAGATTCCTATTGCTCTTTAATTTATAACATCGTTTGTAAATGAGATAAAGTAAGTAAATTTACCTAAAGGTAAAGAAAAGTATTTTTTTGGTAAACACTTTTATGTGAGAAATACTGAAGGAAAGTCGAATGTGTTACGAGGACACTTTTTTTTAAATTTATTTTTATATTAAGTTTTAATTTTGAAATAATAAGGAGCCCAGAAAGTGAACGAATTTTTTTTTATGAGAATACCTCTATCAGTATTTAAGGACGGACTGCGAGGAATAGTACAGCAAATTACTTTAACGAGTCTTTATTTTATTCAGTTGAATTACCTGATTTACATACCGAGCGGTCATAGCTAAGTTGGTAGAGCGTTGGATTAGCAATACTGATAGAGGTACTGAGAACGATCCCAGAGGTCGCCTGATTGAAGTTTTAAAGGATTTTTCCTCAGTCACACCAGGCAGATGCTGAGATAGTACCTGCAGACTAGGCCCTAGCCGACTACATTCCAGTATCCTTTTCCCCCATCCTATCCCGGCCTGAGCTTGAGATGCTTAAAGACCATATATTCATTTCAATTCAAACCTAATGTATATACAACGTTACAAATTAAAGAATAATAGGGATCTAATAGAAGTAGTTAGATCTATAAGAGCACATCTTTATTACACAATAAATTCACACAATCGATCAATCTCTCATACGTATTTTACCACATTAAGTATTGCTGTTAGAAAGCATAATAGCCGACCGAGGTAGTCATATGGTCTGAGGCGTTAGGCCATCGTCTGCAAGGTTGCGAGTTCGAATCCTGCCGCGGGTATGGATGTTTCTGGATTTTAACAACCATTGCATTCATATGATCGTGAGGGAACGTAGTCAAACGTTACACTGATGGCCCATACAAAATAAAGTTCACCAAAGAGTTTGAAAACCATAATATTGGCAAGATTGTTCACATCATTGGTTTATATCACAATAGAAAGAATGCACATGCAAGTTAGGTATTTCTTTTTGACTTAACCATCTTCTGTCTCTCCTACGTAGTAGCTCCAGTTAATGTAAGCCCTTCCTCACTTGTACAGACATGTAAGAGGATATCAGGTTAACAGGATAGGTAAAAATTGCTGAGGTACAGCCCTGTAGTGCGTGAAATGGCACTACTATAGTATTAAATATCTTAATTATTGAATGTTAATTAATTGGGGGAAATAGTGTGTTTCATTGTTTTATCGTGTTAATAACGGGAACTTATGTATTCAAATTAATTGTGGAGATAATTCTTTTTTAATGATAATTGTGGGCGTATTTTATTTTATTCTATTGTAGGTTAATATTATTCAGAGTCTTGTGTGTATGATAAAAGTGTTTGCTGGCTGGAGGAAATGACGGGAAACAAGAGTCATGGTTCTACGTTTGTAAGGGAAAGCAGAGATGACAATGAAGCTACACAGCGGGTGGCTACAAGGTTTTGTGTATAAGAAACGGGGTCTCTGGCTTCTGTTCGCGCATTCGTACTTCGACCCCCTCTTTGAAATTGTCACGAAGAACTTTCTGCCTGTTAAAATGTAAGGCGTTACGAGGAAGAGGACTAGCGGCCTCGAACTAGTTCTTCTGTTAAGAAGTATAGTAAATTTTTGCCGGGAGCTGCCTTACAGAAACTTGATTTTAAGAAAGGCAAGGCCCCCTCCCCCCATCCTTTTGGTGGTAAAATCTAAAACATTCTCTCCCAAATTCTCGCAAGGTTCTAGGTAGAATGTGGAGGATTTTACTTTTAATTTTGTGCGAATATCCTAGGTTTATTGTTGTATAAGAGAGAACCGTGTCAAAGCGATGATGGTTGTAATAAAGTTCTAGTTTCAAGTAATGACAGAGCAGGAGGTTATGCAACAAATATGAAAGCATTGCTCTCCCAAGTCCTTGAGAGGTTCTAGGAAGAATGTGGAGGTATTTTCTATAGTTTGTGACAAGGAATATTTAAGATAGGAAACTCCAGCATTTTAGAAACACAAAACCGAGATCGAAAACCCCACGACTATTGCAGCACAGTCTGGGTAAATATGAGAGAGCCTTGAGCTTTTAAGTGAAGGTGCGAGTTTGAATCCGGGGCGCACATTTTAATAATATGGAAAGGAGTCTTTGATGATGAAGAACAAATTAGTGTAATTTGTTATGCCAAACTGTCTGTATAAAGTAAGTCAAGATGAGCCCTTGATTTCCCGTAACAAGTAAGATAGCCTCCTCCACCGGCCGAATTCCGAAATAGTTCTTTGTTAAAGAAAGAAACTTAGATATAAAGTACGGTACTTAGCGTTGTTTGTCAGTTATGTATGATCCCGACCGTCAAAATAAATATCCTCTTTTTTATTATTATTATTATTATTGTTAACATTTGAATGTAATTGAAAATAACGAAGTAGATAGATGTAAGTTTTCGACTGACTGGTTGCCATGGAAGGCTGATATAAAAACTTCAAATAGTGTATTTGCCGTTGTGTGTGTGTGTGTGTGTGACTCGTACATTCTAGTTTTACAACGGAGGCTCTACTTCAGCAATTTTTACCTATCCTGTTAACCTGACGTCCTCTTACATGTCTGTACACCTACAAAGCATCAGAACTTGAAAGTGCTTTTGTATTTTATATTTTTGTAGGCAAAAATTGCTAAGGTTAAGAGCCCCCCGTTGTTAAGAATAATATGAGAATAAGACTAAAGACTAACTTTTACTTTCGACTGGCACAGATGGCTACCAGATTCTTCTGTCTTCATTCTTTGACTCACACATTTTAATTTTAGTTCTAATTCTAATTGTTATTTTAAATTAAATTCTAATTTTAAAAGACTGAAGGGCTTGGAACAGAGCCTGAAAGTGCTTTTGTGTTTTCTGTTTGTGTGTGTTTCGATCTTTGATTTCACGGAGAAGACCTGCATATTACCAGGTATCGATAAATATGTGTTCTACGTTTCCCATACAATATACCAAGACGTCTAGTTCAAAGTAAACGGTGATACAGGTTCCAAAAAGTGTACTTAAAATAGCAAGACACATCTGTATAGTTTTTAACATGGTATCTTATACTTGTTATAGTGATGTGTGTTCTTGGCAATCACTGTATACCACGTGATGCTTTTTTTTTTTTAATATAGACGACGTACCGTTGCGCGGTATTGAGCAGGGATGTCAGTTTGAGGCGTGCAGATTGATACAGATTCCAGATTTTTATTTTTAAATTACAATATGCTTTCCCTCCTTGTGCATCTTGGTACGTTTCTTTTGTGTAGGCAGTCTCAGCCATTTATTTGAATTTATCAATTTTCAGCCAAATAGTTATCATTAGAAGAAACATTCTGCGTGATACTCATCTTTTAAAGTTTTTAGTGCTGTAATGTAGTAAAAGTGAACAATTTTCTTCAAACTGAGTGTGGTAAAGTGGACTAGATGTTTCATGTATTTTGTTTTTGTATTTTTTTTAATATTTTGATTGTCATTTATATGTTTATTTTGTGATCAGACTAATCATATTTAAGCTAGTAATTTTATTATTTTTTGTGAACAGAAAAATGGCAGTAATCACGAGGTGACAATCGTGCTCTTTTCTCGGACATTTTACAAAGCAAACAGTTTAGAGGAATTTCCTGGTTATATGCGAGAATGTTTACAACAGGACTACAAGGGAAGATTTTACGAAGATTTTTACAGGTGAATTGCTTTCTTTAACTATATATTGCTTACAAGAAGACTACGGGGAGGCTCCTTCTGATTTCTTGGTATTTCACGAAAATATAGCGATATGTCTCTAATGTTTTGACGAATGGGTCTTAATATTCCTTATGTGAACCTTCAGAATTTTATAAATTTTAATTTCTTGGGTGTAATCTTTGAGAAAAGACCACTCGTTAACAAAAATGGATTAACATACAAGGTGGTATCAATAAATTAGGGCCACCGTACTAGAGATCAGTGGCCAATCAGTCAGTTTCCCATGTACGGTTGATCTATGCGCATGAGAATCCGTGCTACACGTGATTTTGGTCCCACGTGTTTGAGTCATTCTGCGATGTCGCCATGGACTCAAAGTCAGAGCTATGAACCATATGAAACTAGAAAACTCTTGCATTGGAACTCTTAAGTTGCTTCGAGAGGCTTTTTGTGCTTTTAGTGGTACTTACGACTCAAGAAAAATAGAACGTTGGTAGAGGACGACCACACATTAGTTCAACCTCTGTAAACGCGTAAGAAATATGAGTTTAAGAGTGAACTTGGACAGCACATGTAGGATTGTGAAAAGTGAACTGGGCAGTCTTTTTGGGTTTAATTTCGGGTTTTCTTAAAGATGTATTTCTGCGAACGTAAAACCCAAAAGCGTTTCAGTTTTTTATATCTCGTGGTAATAGCTAAATTGACTAACGATGGCCTGGGCGGAAATTTAAAATAACATTGTACTATTTATTAATTCCACTACTGCTGTTATTTTTTTATTACACTCATGTTTTGCGTTAACCTTATGACTTCATTTTATTCCTACGTGAAAATTGAGTGGTACTAATCGAAAAGATATTGGGATGGAAGTATTATGTTCTCAAGATCGATTTATTGAGAATACTGGAAACTACTGATATCAAAGGATTTTTCACACTGCTGCTTGGAACACTTGTTTTAGATATTCATTCATCTCTTACAGATTGTTTTCAAAATCTGGAAATGTGGTTCGTGATGATATTTAAACTCCACGTTGATATTCGATCTTCTGGTGCATTACAAACTTAAAATACAATGGAAAGATTGGACAACATGTATTAAGAATGATATTCTGTAAATTACTATATACTAGAATGTAATACAAAGCATATTAGATGTAGTATACATTTTTTAAAAGTTAGTCTGTACGTGTATCGAAACTGTACCTGTGCCTGAACTGGCTACGTTTAGCAAGTTAGTGAGCGTCTTTTTCTCATAGCTTTCAAACATATGAAAATTAATGGAATTTCAAAGACTGATAACGATTAAATATATATAGCTTTGTTTTTGTATGTAAATTTGCCAGGTGTAAGTCCCAGAAAGGACATATCTTTTTCGTTAAATAGAACATTAAAAGGATTTTTACTTTTGACATTTAAAATCCTAATCCACTCTTTTATGTTGTCTCTGCTGTCATTTATAATTGCAAATATCCTTAGTAGTAAATGACAGTCTTTTACCTTTTTCTTTGCACTGTGACAGCATTTATGGTTAGTACTTCTGTATCGTTTCTCGTCCTGCTTTTTGTTTACTACTGGTATCCGGTGTGTAAACAAAAGGGCTACATGCACTTGCAGTTGAAGGCTGTGTGAGGTCATAAAATGATTTCGATGTATCATTAAATTAAATGCTTGTTGAAATGAAGCTGCGTTCACTAAATACTGTTGCTTACTTACGTTTGCTTGCGGTGGCGCATTGTTTTGTTGGAGGGATGCAGAAAGTAATGGGTTCTGCCAATATTGTGGTCCCCCAACTGATTGCTTCAAAAAATAAGTTTCTGCAAGCTTTCTTTGTGCATTTTGGAGTTCGAGTTGTTTTTGCTCCTCTTAAAGGAAGTCTCTGTTGATAAGCGTGTGTAGATGTGTTTTCAGCTGAGCTACGGATGAAAACTTGTGTAAGGAGCATTCATCCAGAAAGCTTTTCTTTAAACCGATCAGGATAAATTAAATTTTCTTGTCTTCTGGCATGTCAGGGTTTTACTGTTCGATTAATTTCTGTTTTTGAATTATATACTGAAGTGGGTTTTCGCCTTGTTGAATTCGAGAAATCAAAATGCTCTCGATTTGAATTATGTGCGATGTTGGACGCAACTAATCTGCGATCTTGTCTGTTAATTGCTTAAATGTTTCCTAATTTACTAAGTACCTTTTTGTTTTTTTAATATACTTCAATTGGCAAACAATTAATGTTCTAACATGCAATTAGCACTATATTACCGTTATGTTTGATATTCTCAACAGCTTTCAATATGTGCTTCCACTGAAGTTATTTGATGCAAAGTAAACACATTGTTGCTCAATGGTGGGTGAGCAAATTCCTAGATAAAAGCTGTTACGAAAAGAAAAATTATACTAGCTGCTCTACACAATGTGATGACTGTTAAAGAGGTATTTTAAAAAGTCCTAGCATTCCTTAGCCAGCGATTGTTAGTGTGTTATTGCAAGATGTGACAGATATCAGCAAGATTTTTCTTTTTTGAAATAAAGAGTAAAGTTCGATGCACCATATCTCGGTGGTTACTATAGTATTATTTTGGAAATAAAGCCCAGGTATCCACCATGTATCATTTCTCGTCCTGCCGAAGAAGAAGCGGTATAATTTAGACTGGGATCAAAAAGGATGTAGCTTTAGAAATAAAGATAAATGCAAAAGAATTTCATAGACAAGGTTTTAGTCTCATGATTAAATATATGTTATAAACTTGGCGCTTAACTCACCAGACAGATCCAATGGTGTCAGATAGCTGCTAACTTGGGCGTCAGCCTGTTCACGCTAGGTAAAAGTGTATGAAATATTTAGTACGAACTCAAGTCTGAGGCAAATTTCACTTGGTACCTCGTTGATTCGTTCCCGTCCTTTGTGACGGAAGAGGAGAAATTTCTACGGGTCAGCAAAGTTGATGGAAAGTGATGGCCCGTAAAATACCTTTGTGGTGTCAATTCATTGGATCTGTCCGGAAAAGTGTTAGCGCCGTAATCAGTATTATGTTTACATGATTATATAACTAGTTGTACAATCACAAACACACAAACTACCTGTTTGCTTAAGGAGGTGGATTCTTACCCACTAATTGTTATGTAGTATGCAGAAAACAATTATGTAAATGATATGAAATAACAACGTCTGTGCGTTGAAGTGGTTGCCCTTTGAAATCTTAGTAACGCAATATTTATATGTGTCTTTAATATTGAAGTCACCATGGTGCTCGGTTCGAGAGTACCGGGGTCGGATTACACATATATGCTGTATTTCGATTTGTATTTTCATTAGCTGTCATCGTATAATACAACCTTTTTTGTTTGAGTTGCTTTACGTTAGATTTAGTGGATTTTTTGTTTGATTTGTTTGTTCTGAACTCTATCATGTTATAAAATGTGTACCTGAGGTTGTATTAGAAAACTTTATTTTCTTGATTAGGGTTGCTGTACAAAATGAAAGGTACGATGATTGGACAAATACATTAGTCCAGTTAAGGAGACTTTTTACTGACTATCAAACGCAGGTATTGGAACACCACAAAAGGCCTGGTGTCAAAATACCAAAAGCAGTTAATTCGACGGCAGCTCAGGGCAACTTTCTTGAAATTCTCAACATGTCATTGAATGGTAAGATAATTCGTTTTTTCTTCGTCACTGTTAAGTGTTTTTGTGTGGATGTTTTGTTACAGCTTTCGTATCGTATTGTGTAATTTAGCTCTTATAAGCAATAAAGTTCTTCAAGGTAGAATTTCAGATGTACCTGTACTTTCGCCGTCGTGTATTAATGTTAGTAATCCTTGCTTCCCTTGCTACGTAGGTAAAAAAAAACAAAAAAAGAAACTGAATATTTCCTTTCTCTTTACTCGTTGCTGTCAGTGTTATGTGTGTGTTTCACATTTTATTATTGACTATTGATTTTCCACGTAGCTCCTAATTGGATGTACAATGTGTGTCAGAAAAATCTTAATCACCTCAAATATTATTATTATTTTCAAAATATATATTTGTTTATGAATCATGACGTTCTGAAAATATACACTGTTAGTTACAAATCCTAAAAGTCGGCCGGGTGGTCGAGCGGTCTGCGGCGGTAGGCTATCGACTCAACGGTCCCGGGTTCGAGTTCCGGCAGGGGCATGGGTGTGGATTTTAACACTTAACAGCTAAAGGCAAATCGTGACAGGCCGAAGTCCAAAGTCACTAAACTGGCCCATATAAAAATAAAGTTTACCAAAGTTTTACAAATCCTAAAATATTTTGTTGTAAACTGTAGAGCGCAGGTTTTGCTGATAAACCTTACGAATTGTAAAATGAATAAAATTTAGGAGCACATTTTTTTTTTCTTCAAGTCTCGCTCATTACCCCAGACTGTTCCAATATAATAGTAAGGACGATTGCGATGTAGCAAGCCATCTTGCGGATCTTGTTTCTGAAAAAGTAGTTCTCAGAATAAGCTTAAATGAAAAAGTGCCTTTTTCCTGTTTTGGAAAGGTCCAGGGACTTAACTGAAATACTATTATTATTTTCTTCAATAACATCATTGTTAGCTTTCTACCAATTGGTACAAGCTTTTCAATGAAGTTGATCTTTTTCCATGTGTCCCGATACCCAGTTTCCTTGTTTCTTCCCCCACTTCAATATACAGTGCGTAAACAATAACCTTACCGGCTTATTTTCATCCTATCTATTAAACCCAGTGTATCGATAATCTTTCTCTTCTTGATGTCTTTAGTACTTCAAGAGTGAAGAGACAAGTAATTTTTAAAGTATTACAACATTTATTGAGTTTCGTGAACTGTATATTGTTTGCTTGAAATAATTCTGACAATATTACGAACATTTGAATTGATTAATATTTTTTTCTGAAACACATTTTGTTGTAGAGGTTGATATTTTTTTATTTTCTTTGTGGCAGTGTTTGAAAAGCACTATTTGGATAGAAGTTTTGATAGAACTGGACAGTTATCTGTGGTTATTACACCAGGAGTTGGAGTTTTTGAAGTAGATAGAGAGCTGACAAATGTAACTAAACAAAGGATAATTGATAACGGCGTGGGCAGTGATCTTGTGTGCGTAGGAGAGCAACCCCTTCATGCTGTCCCACTGCTTAAGGTAATTGATGCATGTTCTAACCGTATTGTTCCATGTCCTTTAGTCAGTTAACGAAGACATTCTAGTCAATTGTGTATCCAATCTCTCTATTGATTTACTCTCCTGAAAAATGTAACTAGCGCTTTACTTATGTGGGAAACATATGCATGTCGAAGAAAGAAATTGTTTATGGAAAAGTATTTGTAGTGGTGTAAGCTCTAGTTCTATATTAATCTAATTATATACACGGTCCCTATGGTCTAGTAGTTACGGTCGCAGATTTCGGATAGGTACTGGGGAGGAAGGCAGATTCGAGTCTTGCTACCGACCATACTGACAAGTTTTTAATGGATGCCGATATTGTACCTAGACAAAAGCCGTTGTCTCATTCCTTTCTTCCCTGTTGGCGGAAGTGCTCGTCAAGGAACATCATCCCTCAAACATAACGGGCTTACGCCATTGCTGTACATGGTTATAAGTTAAATAAAGTAATTGGTATTAGGCATGTGTGCGAGGAGGCAACACTATCGAAACTAAAACTAATATACCTTTGCACCTTGTAAATATTTTCTTTCCTTCTTTTCCGTTTACTATTCCAGTGGATGACACAAGAATAGTGTCGAAACGTTGCGTTCATCTTAATGTTATTTTTGTTTTGAAAAATGGAGGTATTTTTAGGTAAATACATATTTCAGAAGGTTAAGTAATTGTACAAGGTTATAAAGAAAGTGTTTTTGCACACATGAGATAAAATACAAATATGTCCTTAATGTTCAGAGATTGATAATGTAAAATATAATACGTGTCGCTTGAACTCTATTCCAGTAATCTTCGTAGAAAAGACTCCTTCAGTGTTCAGATTCTTGAAGTTCATCTATATAGTTTTAGAAAATGCAAGTGGCCAGTCATGGGTATATCAGTGTCTTTTAAGGCAGTATTGCAGACATTTAAAATGCTTGGTTAATTTATAGGAATGAAGATATTTGTTGAAAGGCTTTTGACATAATCGTGGTGCAAATGAAACTGAAGTTCTTGATGAGAGTCATTGATTAGTATAATTAGTCAATTGCTATCCCTTTGGAGACTTCAAGAGAATCCTAATTATTATGTTAAGGAGCATTGAAAATGGACCCACTCCAAAGGGAATTCTGTTCGAGTCGTTATTAAATTATAAACAAGTTCTTTAGCTTCTAAGGACGAAATGTACAGTTTTTGTTAAAATGGAGTTCGAATTACTCCGTTTAGTGGACCCCCACCAGACTTGAACCCGGGATCACGCGCAAAGAAAGCAAGTGTTCTAAGTATTCGGACAACCCAGGACACATGCGATTGTGTTCAAGGCCTGAGCCTTAGATGCCTAAAAGCCATAAATAAAAATTCAAATTCCGATTGTCTTAAAACGTAGGAAAGAGCGAGATGTAATCCAAACAAGAACTGACAACATTTTGGTGGTAATGCAAGCAAGAGTGTTTACAGGGTGTTCCAAAATAGTGTCACTGTTAGGCTGTGGAACATCTTCTGACGCTAACATACTGTTCTAGGCCAATATTAAACGTTGTGTTTTGATGTCTAATGCCGTCTTGAACAATCTGCAGGCAAACCTAATGAACCTATGTAGTCATATTGTGGACATTCCTGTGTGCCTTAGACGACGTCCCATTATATCCCAACTATGCTCGATGGGTGGTAGGTGCGTAGATCTTACTTGGGATATCAGACAGTTGAGAACTTACAGCCATTGTACAGTGACGCGTGCAATGTGCGCTCTGGCCTATCCATGCAGGAAAATTGTTGGAATGTTCAGCAGAAAAGGTGGCGCTTCAGGACCACCTGAAACCACTTTAGCAAAAACTGTGGGTCTCCTTCGTAGAGGCTAACAAACTCGTTTGGGCCGTAAATGATAATTTAAACAAAATGGTGGCTGGGGTATACTCAGTGCTGCTTACAATTAGTGTAGTAATTATTGATTTTCTCAAAACTTTAAAGCGTTAGCAAGTAGGACACCAATTGATTAATAGCATCAAGAGCTTCGGTTTGATATATAACATTTACTTCGGGCACATCTATGAAAAAAGGGGAGGGGGGACACGATATGATACATTTCACCAATAGCGATGATTTCATATCTCCGTATTCAAAAGTGTGCGAGAAAATCTCTTGCCGACCGGGTGGCCGAACGGTCTGCGGCGATAGGCCATCGGCTCGAAGGTCCCGGCATGGGTGTGGATTTTAACAGCTAAAGGCAAATCGTGACGGACCGAAGTCCAAAGTTACTAGAGTGGCCATATAAAAATAAATAAATAAAGAGAAAATCTCTTCGCTGTTTCACACAACACAGGGTGACGATGACAAATGTTCTGTTACAGTTCTATGGATGCATCTCGAATTATTGCAAGATGCACCCAATGTGTGTGTTGTGCTTGCTAAAGGAGACCTGCAGCCTAGTTCCCAATATATTCAACGTTGTTCTCATTTTATTTGAAGCTGATTTTTTTCTTTGCAAAAGTAACTTGACACCGTTCGATACTACTCTGTTATGTTTGTGTGAAGGTATTCACCACGCCATAATGAAGACGCAGATTGTAGATTTGCATAAATGATAAAACTAGTCTTTTTTCGCTTTTGCCTCGGATTGCTTGGTACGAGTTTAGCACTCATTTCTTGCCTACAAGTTTTCGATAAAAATGTGCATACATTGTTCTATTGGTGAGTTCATATACTGAAATTACATTAGTAAATAGTGCAAATTTTCAATCCCACTTAAAATTTTCAACAGTTGAGATGAAAAAGCAGATCCGGTGTTGTATTATATTCAGCTGTCCACCTCCTTAGTGCAAGCTCCTGTACCATTCGAACAAACTTGGATATGCTAGTTTTAGTAATTAGTATACGCTAGTTATAGCAACGAGGTCGAGATTTGCTAGCAATTTTATCTCTCCGCTAACAAATTATATTGCCTATTGTTTGCCTGTGTTGTCTCTGCTAGACCACGTGGATTAGATGAAGCTTAAACACAGGTGAGCCGGTAAAAATCTACACCGAAATAGGAAATATGTTCTGGGTAATTTACTATGAACACATACTAAATTGCTATGTAAAAAAATTTTCATTTACAAATTTATAGTGTTCAAAGTTTAGGAGGTCCGTTGCTTTCCTACATTCATTGTTTTTAGTAATTGCTACATATTGACTAATATAAATGAGAGAAAAACAAGTAGCATATTTAATTTCAAGTCTGAAACGGGGTAAGTATGATCAAGGGGCATAAAAACTTATTGAGATGTGATAAAAATCTGTAACTTCTGTTGGTAGTTGGGAAGTACCACAAAGGATCCTATTTATCAATATAAGCTCCATACAAGCAATAGTTTTTAAATGATGAAATCTAAAATGGGAGAAAATAAATTTGAAATCAAAATTGGACAACACTGACATCAAATTTCAGTAGCGCAGTGAGTTTAATCCCGAGGGAGATGAGAATTATCTCGTTTAGTAGCATAAAGTTAAGAATTTCTCATGAGCACAAATCCAACATTATAGTGTATGTTGCTTGTGAGTAATATTCCTAAACATACATACCCCTCTATTTCACAGGTCTGAGAAAGTGTGATCCTGAATGCGAGAAAATGTGATCACGCATTACAACTGGAGAATACTCTTGACTGGATCAATCATGGTTTTCTTCTTGATGTACAGATTCACTAACACATAGGAGCCAGGCCAAGGACCTACATTAGATAGAATAACAGAGGTTTAGGGGGCCTGGACACAGTCTATACTTTGGACATAGAATTAACTCAAATGCAAAAAGGTGTTTATCTTGCTATGTAGTCTGTCTTTACACTTGCATTTGCACACGAAAAAATATGCCATACCTTTCCGACAGACTTCATACACATGGCCTTCTTTAGAGGTTGAAAATCAGGATGTTGTCACGGTTTTGACTACTGTTTCGTTTCCGAAGTGTCATCGGTGGTTATGAATCAACGTAAACAATCCAAATTCATCTTATTTTCTCAGCAATTAATGTCAAAATATTGCAATGTGATGCTATGATCACACTTCCCCACACCATGTTCACACTTATCTCAAATCCGGGGGAAAAAATGATCGCGACACTTTGCATCACATAATATTCCTTTGCCAAAATAAGAGTTATCAAAGCTAAAACACAGTTCCTAGTGTGGTTAAACTTTCAATATTGTGCCTATTAAATTTGTTTTATATAAGCATATTTTAAAAAAAAAACTGATCCTACTTACCTCGCTTGACCCTACCACATAGCAAAAATATAATATTTAAATAAATATCATTCTTCTTGTATATTATACTAACGTTTCAAAGAGCCAAATGGTCATATATATTGGATTTAATATTTCGTTGAAATTGATTTAGCTTAACGGACTTATTTATAAATAGAGTATCATGGAGTTTAGCATGAAATATGGCATGTGCAACATTCTGTTAATTTTTTTTTTTTAAATTACATCAAGTAAATGTGCGATTACTTCAGTTAACTTGCTTCAACTTTCCACGGTCTTGTTCTGCTTGTAATGGCAACGTGAAAATCCATCTTTATAAGAAATGAATAAATTCTAAATGTTTTGGAACAATGTGAGCCTATTGGATTTTTTTTTCTTCAAAATATGTGTTGTTTCGTATTGACGTTGTTTTCCTCTTTTTACAGTTCCACAACAAGGACACTTCCATTAGTGCTGTTGACGATTACAGCATGCCCCATTGGATAAATTTAAGGTAATTTTTGCAAGTGATATTTCTTAATCGTAATTGTAAGTCGTAATCGTTAAGTGTGAGTGTTTCATACAAGGATGATTGGCGATAGATAGACTGTGTGTGTAGTTGGATCATAATACACAATCGTATCTCGTACAATTGAAATTACTACGTTATTCATTTAAAAGTACCTACGAATAACAAGAACAGATAATATTACACACAGTTAAAGAAGGGCTTTAATTGATAAAAGCTACCTGGATAGCTTCTTCCACTTGTAGAAAACAAAATGGCTTCTTCGAGTTTCAAGAAAAGAGCATACAGAGTGCTGCTAAATACTATTCCAGTTCGTGACGGAGGAGAGAGTGCACTACCTTTTAAAAATAATCGTAGTTTTTCCTTTCTAGTTGTAACACGGTTAAAGAACTAAATATTTGTTTGCTTAATGTGCCTATGTCAAGGTGCAATTTAGATCATTTGTTAATAATATAGAGTTAACATAAGTTGATCTTTAGTGTGATTATAGTTTTACGAAGATTATATTCCATCGTGGTTGGTAAACCGGAGGGAAAGAGACCGTTAGGAAGACCGAGACGACATTAGTAGGATAATATTAGAAGGGATCTTCGAGAAGTAGGTGTTTGTGATGAAAACTGGCTTGATCTTGCCTAGGGTAGAATCCTATGGAGAACGTTTGTTAGTGCGGTGATGAACCTGCGATTTTCGTGAGCCATAGAGTAAGTACAGTTTTACGTATTGTGTGCGAATTCCGGTATGGAAGTATGCCTTCTTTTAAGTTCTGAATTTTATTTACCGTCTTTATTTGCATTTCCACTGTGTTATTTGAATAGTTTTCATACTATACTTATGTATATTTCGCATTCACATGGAATCTCTCATATACCAGAAATATCTTTTTTACTTATAAAATAATTTGCAGAAATTGTAGACCGTGGAGAATTGTAACAAAAGAGGGATTTACGGATTTTCACAGGAAAACCAATCGGATTCCAGTTCAGTTAAATTGAATATTAAGCAAACAGATTGGAATATTGGAATGAAGTTCAAAGAACACGTAAGCCACTTTACTTGTAAAAGTTAATAACAAAATACGGCGTTAAAAGTTTTTA
>JAGDQP010033031.1:0-20916 GCA_022664845.1 Lepisma saccharinum
TGAGTACATAGAACTAAATAAAACCGTAAGAAAGAAAATAAGAGAGGGAGGATGTACGAAGATATAACGAAAATCTTGTTAGAAATACAATCGAGGAAAACAAGAGCCTGAAGAAAGCCAAACAGCAGCTCATGATAGGGAAAAAGCAAATAATTGCAATTAAGAGACCAGACGGGACCGTAACACGAAATAAGGAAGAAATTATAAAAACATTTGAAAATTTCTACAAAGAATTGTACTACTCCGAGGAAGAGCTAAGAAATAAAGACTTAGAAGATAATGATGTAGAAGTCCCAGACGTAATGAAAGAAGAAGTGGATTAAGTACTTCGAGGGATGAAGAGCGGAAAATCGCCAGGAGAAGATGGACTCACAGCAGAGATGTTTAAATGGGGAGGTGAAAAAATGAAAGAGGAACTTGCGAAATTATTCTCGATGTGCCTGAGGAAGAGAGAAATACCCTCAAGTTGGAACAATGCCATTATCATTTTGTTGTACAAGAAAGGGGACAAAGAACGCGTCGAAAACTACAGACCAATTAGTTTACTGTCAGTCCTATACAAAATGTTCACCAAAGTTATTTTGAATCGTATTGAACGAGACTTAGATTTTAACCAGGAAAGGGAACAAGCCGGATTTCGTCGTGGATTTAGCACAATGGACCACATACAAACATTGAATGAAGTTATGGAAAGGACTAATGAATATGAACTTCCAGTATGTTTAGGATTCATAGATTTTGAAAAAGCTTTCGATTCGGTCTCCTTGTCAGCAGTACTTAAATCACTTGAACATCAAGGCATCGAAAGTGCATACATCAAGTTACTACGAAACATTTACTCGAGTGCCACTTCTGTCATGAGATTGCATCAAGACAGTGAAAAATTTAAAGTTGGAAAAGGGGTAAGGCAAGGAGATTCAATTTTTCCAAAACTGTTTTGTGCAGTCCTGGAGAGAGTGTTCCAGAATTTAAACTGGGATGAAGTTGGAATTAAAATTAATGGCGAATATCTTCATCACCTACGGTTCGCTGATGATATAGTCCTGTTTGCTTCAAGTGCAGAAGAACTACAAACCAGAATGGAAGAACTGAGTAACGAGAGTTCGAAAATAGGCCTTTAAAATGAACTTAAGTAAAACAAAAATAATGTACGAACAACATGCTGCAAAGAAGGAAGTGAAGATTAACGGAGAGACAATAGGCATAGTTGATGAGTATGTTTACCTAGGTCAGCTTAAAACATCGAATGCAAAGTTGACTGATAAAATAAATAGAAGATGTAAAACGGCGTGGAGTTCTTTTGGAAGACTACACTTTATTTTCAAAAGCAAACTTCCAATGTGTCTGAAGCGTAAAGTTTATAATCAATGTGTCTTACCTGTGATGATGTACGACTGTGAAACTTGGACATTGAATGCGCAAACGACTCAAAGATTGAGAGTCACACAAAGAGCAATGGGGATGTGCATGCTAGGAATAACCAGGAGTTATAGGAAGAGAAATGAATGGATTCGCGCACAAACAAAGGTAGAGGATATAATCAAGACTGCGAAGAAGATGAAGTGGAGATGGGCCGGTCACATAGCTAGACGAACAGATGGAAGGTGGACGACAAATGTACTACAATGGATTCCTAGAGAAAAGAAACGACCGAGACGACGTCCATATGTAAGATGGGTAGATGAAATCAAGCGTTTTTCAGGAGCTACATGGATGAGGATATCAGCAGACCGAGCAGACCGTGGATAGAAAACGGCTGAATATGATGATGATGATATGTATACATATAAGGTTTCGATCAACAAAATTGGACGATTTCAGATGGGTTAACCCTTCTGTTTTCCTCTCGCGGAAGCTCCAGTGCAGTCACATGATGGTAGCAATATATTTTGTGGAAAAGATAAAATATTCTGAACATTCGTTATTTGCTTCAAAGTGGGAGGTAAATTACACATTAAGGCGGCTTTACATTAAGGCAACTGCAGGCAATCAGTTCGCATGCGGCTTCATTGCATGCTGCAGGTTGCTCTGTTCGTAGAGAGTCGAATGCGGCGTGCGGCGTTGTTCCCCAAGATTGCAAGCAGCCCATCACAAGTGGGTTCAGTTGCCTGTTCGCATACGGCGTAAAATGGTGTGGACCATGGATAATGTGAAATCCCTGATTATTGACTACAGAGAAAGGCGTGTGCTGTGGGATTTGCCTGACTCTTTATATAAGGACAGCCGATGTAAGGTTAAGATATGGATGGAATTGTCAGAGAAAATTTGTGTCACATTTCGACACGAGAGGGTTGCGTTACGAGATGATCAAAGTCATCTTTACTCATACGAGTGAAATGTTTTAATAACGACCCCTCATTGGCATAAAAGACATTTCGAAACCCATCACTCCTGAAAAACAATTCCCTGCATCAAAGTCTACGTTTTTTTCCTTCTTTCTTCTTGTATTAAAAATATATAAGCTGCTGCAGGAACTATCTACAGTACATTGACACCTCAGAACGAACTGAGGCAACCGTCAAATTCGATCGCAGTCGGTTTAAAAGGCTTGGCAGCATGCTGCATTTGTTGTTCTCGGTCTCATGCTGCAAGTAGCAACCGTTAACGCATGCTGCGGGCAAATCGGTTGCCTTAAGTTTTTCTCAATGTAAAGCCGACTTTAGAAGAAACTCGGAAATATGAACTTGACTCTTGTTCACTGCAGACATTTTTCGCAATTTCGTTTTTCTGTTTCCGAACCGAATCTCAAAAAACGTCATCGAAATTAATCTTGATCATTTATATTAATTTATTACCGTAGTAATAGCAAGGTCCGTAGACCGGCGCCCGCTTTCTCTCTATAAAAGAGAAAGCGAGCGGCGGTTTACGGACCTTGTAGTAATAGCATTCATTTGATAAATTGAATACAATTAAGTTGTTTTAGAGGGTTACAAAAATTTAATCATAGTTTAAGAGACAATCGAACTGGATACGAAATTGAGTATAAATTTGTATTGAAGAGGGGTAATGCTAACTATTACTCAAACATTTTCTTTGTAATCGATTAAACGACTATAGAATTGAAAAGAAAATGCAGTAATAATAGTGAAATAGCAATAAGCGATATAGATTACCTCTATCCTTGAATAAAAAATATGACGAAGTTTATAATAACGATAAAAATTAACAATTAAATGAGACAATCAACATCTCCTTCGAAAAAGTCTTCACTAGTCGAGTGTCTCTTGTAAACTAGAACATAAATGAAATTCCGGTACAAAATATAGATTCTATGCTGAAAATCTGTTCCTCTGTTTGTATTCTTCTTTATCTCTCCTCTTTCTCCTTTTCTCTCAACTTTCTTTCTTTCTTTATTTCCTTCCTTCTTCCTGCACCTCTCTCTCTCTCTCTCTCTCTCTCTCTCACACACACACACACACACACACATACATACACATGTGGGGTATACTCGTTAAATATAATTGCAGAAAATACGTATTCTATTTTCTGCAACTTATTTTTTTTAATATATTGTCAATCGTTTTCGAAATTGACAGCTACACAAGGCTCCAAGATCTATCTAAAGTCAGCAGGATGGTCGTCACGTTGATGGATGGCTGCTTCGAAGAGGCAAAACATAAAAAATGAAAACATCACACTGAAAGCTTCGAGTCAGACGTTTGAGAAGATTGCAGAGGGAGCAAACCAGCAGGTGGGGAAAGGCTACATACCGTGCACGGTCCATTAACTATAGCTTTCAGGTGGTTACGACTTTGCCTACACTGTACTTAGAAACTCAATTGGTGGTTATTACGCTGAAGTTCAGCTTGGAAAGCCCACACTTAGGAGGTCTTCGAAATCGCCAGAGAAAGACGCCAACAAATGTTATTTTTTTTCTTCGTGCTACTAATGATATACTACCCTTCCCTTGAATAATATAAAAAGGACTAATGCGGGCAGAGCCAACTGAGCAGGTATACATTGTTATTACTGGGCGTTGTATTGGTTCATACAAAAAGATTCACGCTAACTGCGATCTACGAAGTTTATTTTAAAGTTTGTGCTGGGTGAAATAGAGGTGGTATGTATATTCAGCAAAATTTAGAAATAAAGTTGAGTAAAAAGGAGCAATGTATTTGCATTCAGTTTATTTTTTCCCAATGTTCGCGGAGCCAATTTTGGAGTACAAATTGAAAACTTCTTCATCAGGATACATCGTTTAATTAAAAATGATGTGTCCCTGTTAGTGCTACAAGTTTTCCAAATTGGAAACCTTCGAAATACCAGAAACCAATACATACTATTCGAATTTCGAAGTTTTTCAACCGTCTATTATATTCAAGTTTTGAATACTAGTCTTGGTAGCACTAAGCCCTGAAAAATGCTCGTTTCTCTGATTGCCGTGATCCACCAATCCTTGATCCACATTTTCAATGTGATAGTTGCATAAAACTACACGTACACGAAATAGTATTTTACCACTTTTTCTTCAATAGTACGATCGTACCTTTGATTAGGCTGACCATAAGTACTTTTTTTTTTTTAGAGAATTATACTCTTCTTAAGGTGGAAACACTCTATACTCCCACTTTTTTGGTAAATGGAAGTTTTATATTCTAGACGAAACACCTTTGAGGCCTGCCGTACGGAAATGGCCCAAGTAGTTCTCTTTCGCCACGCTAGGTAGGCGTTAGTGTCGTTTTTCTTCTTTTAGTGACAATACTAGTATTGAAAAAGTTTTCGGGGGTGAAAATGACCAAACTCCACTAGAAGGGGAAAAAGGAGGGAACAGAACTGTTTCATCCATGTTTGTGGTCAAAAGGCGTTTTGTAAATGACTTTAGAGAAACAGCATGGGGTGATGGTGTAGCTGTAGGCAGAGAACACACTCTGGTCATTTTTCTAATTCCCCACCCCTGCTGTAGGGAAATCTTCGCAAGGTCTGTTATGTCATCATCCAACGGTGTTTTTTGTTTACGCCGTTCACAAGTTTGTGGTAAGCGTGAGATGGAAAGCCCCAGCAAGATTAGTTCGACATTTTTCTTCAAAAGACTAAGGATTTTCTTAATAAAATCAGATACATAGAAAAAAGGTGTTTATTAGTAAAATATTTAAGGCTCCCACTTTCTACATTCCACCAAATCATCCATCCAGCCTGAACAAAAGTTGCCTAAAGGATTTAAATAAAAAATCAATTCAATAACAGGTACAGAACTTGTCAATATAGAATGTATAAGCTACAATTAAGAAAATACCACATAAGTATCAAGATGCTACTTGCAGTTTCCCACTAGATACAATAATATATATAGGTATAATAAGAAACATGAAATCAAGTGTTGTTGACAAAATGTGTTCATTACATAAATATACGACTTCTCAATATCAAAAATCACAGGACATGAACTCTTCATGTTATAAAAGGAACCAGCAATTAATAGCTTACTTACAGTTTTCCTGAAGCTTTGACCTGATTTGATTTTTTTTTTCTTTCTTTCTTTTTTTTACATATTCAGGAAGCTAATATAAAATGCAATGCTTCTGTGCATTATTGATATTGCATACAGCTGAGTTTGGTGTCTGTTTACATACAATATTTCATTGTTTCTGGTAAAATACCTGTGCACATCACTATTCTTCGAACATTGCAGTTTCCTTGATATTTGTTAGATTTCTTGAATATATATCATATTCAGCCGTTTTCTATCCACTGCTGGATGAAGGCCTCCCCCTTTTCTTTCCACATATCTCGGTCTGCTGATATTCTCATCCATGTAGTTCCTGAAAAATGCTGTCAGAATATTCAATTTCGCGAAAAAAAATTCTGCAAGAAGCACGATGAGGGCTGTTAGTATCCTAACAATTCTCTTCTGAATCTTAAAAATTCTAAAAAGTTTTGTTGATGATCCCCAGAATGCAATACCATATTTTGTAAGGGAATAAAATGTAGCATAATAAAATGATAAAATTGTCGATTTGTTTAAAATGGAAGTTAGATAACGTATGAGGTAGGTTATTTGAGATAGTCTATTTGCAAATTTATTTATATGTTCTTCCCACGTGAGTTTATTGTCAGTAAAGAGGTCTAAAAATTTTACTTTAAGAGAATTCGCACACTGAATTATTGATGATTATATCTGGTGTGATACCTGAATTGTAGCAAGTGCACGTACAATGTTACCGCTTTCCTAGCGTGTGAGGGGGCTTTTAAATTAAAGCTTCTGGAAGGTAATTATAAAAAAGAGGAACCGAGCGGCCGTGGTTTAGTGGTAGAGCGTTGGTTTAGGATTTGGGAGGTACTGGGATAGATTCCAGCGGCCGACCATCCTGACTGAGGTTTTCCAGGTTTTTTCCTCAGTCATACTAGGCAAGTGCTGTGATGGTACCTACAAAATAGGTCCTGTCCATTTATCTTCAAACATCCTTTCCGCCGTCCTATTCCGGCCTGAGCCAAAAATGCCTAAAGGTCTTAAAATAAATTCAAATTCAAATAGAAAAGAGGTTCCTTCTTTAATTTTGTTATTATTTTTTAAAGAAATAGAACAAATTAATATTGCAGCAAGAAGTGGAAACTTTTTTTGAAAGTAGTCAGCTATGACCTAGTTTGTAGGTACCATTCCGGAAGTTACTTGATATGTCTGATTAAATACTTCGGGAAAACTTCAGTCAGGTTGGATGGCTGCTGGCGTTGTTCCTCAGATAGTTCTTAAGATTGTTAAGCTGACGCCTTATCAACTGAACTATGGCTACTCGGTAAGTGGCCTCCTTGTCATAATAAAAGGATAAAGAGAAAATCGAAATCTATTCTCTGAAGTTCGAGAACCCTTTATTTGCTTAAAATGATATATATGACTTCTAAAGTTTTCTTAGTAACTATCTCACTTCAATTTTTGATTTAATATAAACAAAGACGAAACCCATGTGGTCTAGTGGTTACAATTGATAATTTCGACTTGGCTTTTGGGGAAGTATATAGGTTCAAGCCTGCCGCCATCAACATGACTGAGGTTTTCAACAGTTTGTTTTCGTTTCAGTAGGCGAATATTCGTGTCGTACATAAACAAAGACCCTGGCAGCTAACTTCTTGTCTGATCTCGCAGGAGTGCTCGCCGAGAGAGGTTATCCCTTAGGCTTGTAGAAAACTTAGGTCACAGCTGCCATCCTACCAGTACAGGTCACAAAAAAATGGAAGTAACCAGTATATATTGATGCGAATATTGGGAATTAATAATTCCTTGAATCCTTGTCCACGGCAAAAATTATGTGTAACTACAGTAAAAAGAAACCTTTCTTTCATAACAGCTGATTCTATTCCAACCAGAACGTTTTGAACAGCATTACCCACAAACTTGCAGTCCCTGCGCTGGCTGGCTGCAGGAAGAAACGTAAAGAAAGGGACAAATGTTTAACAGACAAGGAAGGAGAAAAGTGTTGATGTTGTTTTGACTGCTTTAAACTTTCAAGGAAGCACGGTGTTTCAGCTTTCCCAGACTCAACCCACCATGGATGGCCCTTCCCGAGTTAAGAAATATATTACGTCTCTCCTGTCATTTGTTAACCACAAAGAGGGTGAGGAAGTGACCAGAGGAAAAGTGAATTTCTGTTCATCTTGTAGTTTCTTTCTCGCGACAGTAGAGGCCAGAAAAATTAGTTAGAATTAGTCTAAGTTTGTTTTCGCAGTGATAGATGGAAGTGTGAGAAATCAGTACGGCTGCTTATATAGCTATGCTTACTCTATCCCTACATACTCAATGGTAATATTTTTTAGTAGGTAAGGATTTTTACTAGAAATACGTTTTTTTGCCTATTCCTTTTTACTCTCAAATAGGTGTTTTAACGTTTCAAGAAACAATGTATTTTAATTCAAGGACTGGCAATTCTATCTTGATAGTCTGTGCGCCAAGCTGTCCATACCTAATGCGTATTTTCTCACATTCCAGAGGATGGTGCTGCGAGTATGTGTTTATTAACTTAGAAGGTATATATCCAATATTTGTGATACTCCAGTATATCGCGTCGGAAATGTAAATACAATAACGAGCAGGGAGAACAATCTTTTCTAAAACGTTCGGAGATAGTTGAGAATTCATCTCATTGCACAGTATGATATTGTACCTTCTCCATAAGAAATATGGTAAGCATGATATCGAACAGCTATTTATCTAAAAACATAAAGAAAATTATGATATTAGTGGTATTTTGAGCCTAATTAACTTACTTCCAAAGAAGCGTAAATATATGCAACCTTTAGGGTCATATAACAATGTAAAACATGGTAATTCATTTCGTGATACGAACTACACATTAATAATAATAATAATTCCTCAAGTGTAATGCAAATTGTTATTCTTATTTTCATACTCTTTCTGTTTCTTTTTATGTGAACATGCGATTGTAAATTAGCAAATTTTAATAAATTAAACAAAAAGAACACAAATGAAAGAACATAAAAGCTACACAACACTAACTTTCATTTTGTATGTTAAAAGAATACTGTAACACAAAACATTTTCACATGTTCTAGAGAAAAAAGTGGAGAACATATTGATATGATCAAGACTCGGGTCGTGAACCTTTTACACGGCAAACGAATGCTTTATTATTATTATTCTGCGCCAAGTAACGTGATTCCAGCAAAAAGCGTTTCGAAAATATCTTTCTCAGAGACTTTAGATTTTAGGCCCCGCTAGAGGGAAAATATATGAACCCTCAGCAACTAAAATTTACACGTTGCACAACTTTTGAAATCTTTTCAAAGGAACCGAGTCTCACCCAGAAGTAAGAGTATCATGCTTTAGTACCTTCATGGATAGTAGGGAATAACTGTTGAACCTTCAGTCTTGTATTTCTGACTACCTGTGCACTACTTTGTACACTGTTGTGCGCCAACTTGTCAGGCAATAGCTGTGTGTTTTTTTATTTTGTTCAGGTAACTATTGAAAAATAGTTTATTTGATAGTAAAAAATTAACTGTTTCCGACGTTATTACTTTTATAGTGCCGTTACCGTAGTTCTTTTCTTTCATCTATAATGATAACCGTATACAAGAGAATTGTGTAAGTTTTCTATCCATTGCACATGTAGCATTTCCAGTATGCCGCTATGTTGATGATTTTGTACAACCATGAAACAGACACACATCTTGTACCTTGGAACATTTATTTTCTTGCAGGAATACGAGATACTAAGAAGCAAGACAGGAAATAAAAGAACATGGATAGACGCGGATGCAATTGGAAATGGAATTAAAGCAGACTGCTCTACGCGGCAAAAACTTCGTATCATGAAGCATGTATCTTATGGAAACACATTTTCAGAGTCAGGTTATATAGCAGCTTCTGTGACACAACTTCACAGGATTTTCGTATAAGTGGAAATATGGACTAAGAACCCGACACTCATAGTTTCACCTTCTCACGGGCCTTTAAACTTGATCCCTGCAGCCGGCCGGGTGGTCGAGCGGTCTGCGGCGGTAGGCTATCGACTCAACGGTCCCGGGTTCGAGTCCCGGCAGGGGCATGGGTGTGGATTTTAACACTTAACAGCTAAAGGCAAATCGTAACGGGCCGAAGTCCAAAGCAACTAAACTGGCCCATATAAAAATAAAGTTTACCAAAGTTTTTTGATCCCTGCACTAACCTCTCCAGAGGAAGTGCAGCCTTACCAAAAGCCAGCGCTATCACAAAGAGAAAAGAGAGGAAAACATGCTGGTAAAAGTAGAATAGTTACAGACACATCCGAAAAGGAAGAACGAAAGGAATATAAATAGCACAAAACACCAAGAAGACATAACAAACGGCAACAAATAAATGCATACTTAAGTTTTTATTAGACCCATTGATGATTTCTTGAACGTTAAAACTATTTTTATTATATTTCTAGTTAGTTTGTAAGTTCTTTCATAACAATATGAAAATGTTTTTTCATATAGTATAGGACACGGTTACAGATTTTAATATCTCCAGTTACAAGAGGTAGTTGGTGAGTTATCTGTTGACCTAACAATTAACTCTTGTAAATGCCAACGTTACGAGATATTAAACAACGTTTCAACTGAAAGTTATTCAAAATGTTATGTCTGTTTCAAAGAAAGGAAAATCAACCATTGTTTCTATTTAAACTTTTGAAGGGCCAAACTATTTAAATTCTTCCGTAACAGTATTCCCGGGACCCCCCGTTTTCGAAAATTTCACCATTTGATTCCACATATCTCATTTAGTATTTCACTTTATTTTGGAACCATTATTTACTATTCACTTTAGCATCCGAAAAGTCCAGAAAAACCTCGACACTAATTTAATTTTGAGCACCAATTAGGTCTTCTAGCTGCCAAATGGTATGAGCTACCGAAAAGTGTTTCCTCTAAAAGTTCTTTAAAATGTATCGGTTGTTTCAATGGGAGCAAAATCAACCCCTGTTGCCACTTAAAAATTTTGAAATTGTCCTCCCTTCCGGTAGAAATATTCTCGAGACGTCCCTGATTTCAGAAGCATCACCACATTATTCCGCACATGCACTTTGGCACGAACATTTTGTATTTCAAAGATTTCTAGGAGCTGCCTTATGTTATGGTCCTGTTACGGATTTCCAGAACCACCCTGTATATAATCACCTCCCGAAGTTTGCACCATGATTTCAGGGACACACCGTATAGTGTATCTTAAAACTAAAGGACAATTTATTTAACTATTATCACGCTTGATTTTTTTTAGTAATTTAGAAATATCATTGTAATAATTACAAATTATCTGACCTCCAAATTTACTAAAGAATTGAGCAAAGGTATTAGGTATGCGTACCATTAATCTATTATATTACCATAGTATATCGACTTCGTAACGCTTGTACAATTCGACATATTGTATCCAAAACTATTACATCTTAATTCTCTGATCATAGAAAATCAGCAACAATTGATTAAACAAATTAACTTACTTCTCCTTACTACCTTATTCGCTTGATCTAACGCAAGCCAACCTAATGTTCAAGACATATTATACTATATAATAATTCACCAGTCTTGGGTAAGTTACTTGTAAAAATGTAACGCGTTACAAGTTACTTTACTTTGCCTTAAAATGTAACGCGTTACTTGCCCCAGAAAAGTAACTGTTACCCTACTTCGAAAACTGGCTTGATGTTGCCCAGGATAGAATCCAATGGAACTTTGTTACTGCGGCGATGAACTAGTGAGTTCCATAAGCGATAGAGTTAATTAATTTATTTTACGTCCAAGTGGACAGAATAGTAGTGGGGGTGAGAAAACTGTAAGCCTAAGAGATTACCTGTGTTGAAATATATTTCCGGACAGGGAATCTTTATCTCCCAAGTTACCTTACGTTTAATCAAGCACCTGACGTTTCACTAACTGAACTACAAATCGGTTACTCAACCTCGATAACTTTATTAGAATGGAAAATATTGAAACTGCAGATTTTCTATTTCATTCTGATTGGAATTTCTTTTTTCGGATGCAATTATGAGCAATATATTGTTTATTCCATATTGATACGACCAATAGATTCCGAAATATTCAATTGTAAATATTTTTTAAGATAACGGCCAGAAAATATGTGGCGTCACATATTTTCCTTAATAACATAGGCCCATAATATTCCCGATGTCTTTCTGAGTTATACTTTATTTTATCTCGATACGACTACTACAATGCAAGATATTCAAATGCAATTATTACGCAAGATGGCGGCTTGTACTTTGTGACGTCAGATAATTTTTCTATTTCGATTACATTTTCTACTTTCGAATGCATTCCTGAGTAAGATATAATTTACTCCATTTTGATACAACAATTAAAACGCGAGATAATAAAAATCTAATGATTTTTCAAAATGGCCGCCGTAACTAAGTGACGTCACATCCCTTACGAATTGGGCGGCCCAGGTTCAAATCTCAGCCAGGACACTGGAGACTTTTATGTCAGTGCTCCCATGCCTGGCGCTCTGAGGTGCACTCAGCCTCCTATCAAATTGAGTACCAGAGTGTCCTTGGTATTCCTGGGCACCTTGGGAAGGTAAAGGCGGTCGAGTGTAGGACTGACCACCCCACCTCACCTCATACCATAGGTCAAGAATATGTGGAGCGCTACCCCCCTGCACGATACATTCACAGCGTGTGCGTATCGTGCAGGGGGATAGCTTTACGTAAGATAGCTATTATTTTCGCAGGCCCACTCAGAGCCAAACGCCATTTATTCCACGTCTCTAACATAATTTTTTTTTTTTTTTTTAAATATGAAATTGCTGCCCTGAGGTCGCGAGGGGTTCGTTTAATCGTCCCGGTACAACCTGTTTTTTCTTTCGATCTCGATATGGGAGACACGAATCGGAAGTTATTTTTTGTGTACCTCATCTCTAAACAAGACAAAAAATTAACATATGCTAGAAAATGCTATAGGATTATTTTTCCTGTTGTTTATATGGGAATTGCATACATTATGCGTAATGCTAAAGTTGGTGGTTGGAATTTATGTGGGGACACACCCTATCGATTTCGTGGTTGTAATTTCAAGTTACCTGCGCCATTCTTAGCTAATACATCGTTTTATTTCAGCTCGATACACCTAGTGAAACGGGAGATAAACTTATTGAAATATAATTATATGTCAAGATAACGGCGGCAAGCTGTATCACATGATACGCTATCGATAGCTTGATTGGACTTACAGGCTTCGCATGCTGAGCAAATCATCGTTTATTGTATTCCAATAGCTCAATTAGAATGTTATGTATTTCAGTGTATTTCAATCAATAAATATGACGACATTTGTATTTACCCATTTAGTACGTTTGACCCTAATACCGCGTGATAGCATATGCATGTACTTCACTTGTCGCCTTGACAATTTGCACTGTATAATTAATATGGGAAATTATATACACAAACACAGAAACATAAAACCACACATATACATCTACATGCATTTGTTATCTCATATTATATCGTTATTACATATATGACGTCAGATGGCCGCCAAAATATATTGTAATCGCAGACTTCGTCTGCCATTATTAGCCAATCATCGTTTATTCTATTACGGTAGCTCAATTAGAACAGCAGATATTCCATGTATATATTCCTTAATATATGTGTCCCGAGAGAGTATCGTTACTATGGACGCGGAATATAATTCAGTATTTTCATGTGGTTAATTAATACTCTTTCACCATTGTTATGTGAAGTTTGACTGAAATCGGCTCATTGATTCCTAGGAAATGGTCGAATACGTATTTAATAATTCAGTCTCCTTACCATTGATATTCTGATGTGGTTCAAGTCTTAAGGGTTGAGTGCTATGCAGTCATGTTAAGTTTAAAGCAAATTAGTCAAACGTTCTCACATAAGGCACAAATGTAAGTTTTAGTAGTTGAGTCTCGTTACCACGAAAACGATAATTATGGAAAAGTACTGGTGGATCTAAAACATGGAAGATTGCCCACTCTATCAGAATACCGAGTTTGGATGTAATAAGGCCAGCCACTCATGCATAATTTGTGAAAATCGGTTGTTCTTTGTGTACCGTTACCATGAAAACAATAGAACTTTTCGTTAATTTCTTAATCTAGATACCTTCGACACCACAACCACTATCACTATACACGAATTGGTGATCATCAGTCCTGAACGCTAGGAGGAGTTTAATAATAATAATAATAATAAATACAGAATGAACGTATAAATACAATAAAACTATAAAAATATTGTTACACGTTTGAATCAGTCAATGATTGTACAATGATCCTTGAGGTACGTAAAAAAGTTTGCGAAGCGATGACGTCGGCTTCGCAAATTTGCTGGTCGCCCTCCTTCCCCCCCCCCCTCAAACCCACACACACACACGTCCATTCTGACTTTTCCTCGTTTCACTCGGTCGCAGCTGGGTGGTACCTTGAACAAAGCAAGCAAGGGTCGATTGCTTTCAAAATCCTACCCTTTGCCATTGTTGTTAATATCCTATGTAAAATGGCCTCGGAACTGTATTAGAAATTCTTAAAAGAATACATAAATAAATAAAACTATGAATGAAGATTGAAGTAATCAAGATACACAATATCTGTCGATATTATTTTCTTTTTGTATTAATCTTGCAAAATACTGAACTGAGACTAAATTGCCATAGCATTTCACTAAATAGCCTAACGCGAACAAACACACTTCCTGCAGAAAGTAGTAAAACTAGCGTTATCATGTTGTTCCATAGCATAAGAGGTCTTTCCGAATGATCATCTGATGCCTTTCATTCTGGCTTTGTTGATTACCTGCTTCATCATTAACAGAACACGTTAAGCAGGTTGTAAGTTACATATCTGTTCCCACCATCTTTTCAATTTCCTGATTATAATTTTATGGGACCGCCCTGTTTTGAGAGGCGGACGCTCGTAATGTGCGCTGAACACGCTAAACTGTAATTAATTTCGAATTACTCCACCTCATTCCACATCGCCATCTATCTTCGTAAGGACTGCCTGCAAAACATGGCAGACAAGAAAATCGTTTTGCTTGCTCAAAAAAGGAAGAATGAATAAGTATGTCTAGTTTGAAAGCAATCGTAAAAATAGGAGTATATAATACATAAATTTCTATGTAGCATCAGAGCTGAGATGTTTGTATTGATTTTTAGAAACACCTCTATAAAACGGTTGTATGTTCGTTCCAACAGAGACCAAATTAATTAAAGAAACTGAAATAATGACCTTTATATAGCTTCCTCAAATATCAGTACAAAGAACTGAGACGTGTTCTGAAGAATATTTCAATTTATTTCCGCAAACCTGTAATTGAGGCTAACACTAATATAGTTTATGTACCTTACAAGCATTAAACTATCCTATGTTCATTGTCTATATTGACAATATGGTGTCATTTCTGTATTTGTAATATATGGTGGCGTTATAGTCTGTAAACTACTAATTACTTACTCTGGAATGACGGTAGCCGAATCAGCTTATAAACTAAACTAAACTGAGTGGCGTGACAGTCCCTTATGGGCCTTGGCCTGTCAGACGTCTGTATTACTTTGGAGTAGAAGGTTACTTTGAAGTATTACTTCGAAAGTAGGTGAGTGTAACGTCTCTTCGTAACCGTGTGTCTATCAGTCCATAACTGAACTTTAATATTAAAATAGAGATAGCTATTTCCAGGGTAATATGATCCATTTTATACACTTGATGAAAAAAATATGTTCATCCTCTCACCATTCCACATAATAACTCTAGGATAAGATTATTGTAAACCTCTCATTTGTAATTCCATACTAAATATAAGATTCCTTTTCTACAGACCAATGCACTGGACCATACAAATAAGATTAACTAAAATGTACACAGAGTGTCCAGGAATTATATTTACAACTTAAATATTTAATTACTAAAATGTAAGTTAGATGTTTATGTGCAGTTTTTGATGCAGAAACCTATCAAGGATTTTTTAGGATCACTAGAGAAAGTACAAAGCGTCATATGTGTAGTTTTTCACAGAGACTAAATCAGACACATAGATAAATCGCAACTTTCGGGCTACGTATGGCAGTCAACCTCCTTCCAGATCAAGCATTCGTTCTTGTCATAGCGCATTCATGGAAACTGGTAGTATTCTTCATAAGAAACGGGCAGATCGACCTAGAACATAGTACATCAATTCTGGACCTACGAGACCTCAAGCAAGGAATACGCAATGCGTTCCACAAAATTGCAGAAGGCATTCTACGTGGTATGTGGCAGGAAATTCAATACAGGCTGGATGCACTCCGTGCAACTGACGGTACTTACATTCAGACGCACCACTAACGTGAGAAAACTAATGATTCAGCTGCAGCAGCAACAACAACAAAACTATATGAGTTTCTACATCATTTACAGAAAAAGATGAATGGAAATATCTAACTTACATTTTGAATCATTAAATATTTATGTTGTAAAGATAATTCTTGGACACCCTGTACACTCAGCCAATCAAAATCTGAGCGCACTCTTTAGCAGCTCTTAAAAAGTTTAAGTCCAGAAATTCAGCTATATGGCAACCTCGCAACAACATGAGTGACCACTGCACTGGTTTTAATACAATTCGTGTATTGGTGCAGTTTTAGAGTACTAATCTTTGTGAAGAAAATAATGTTTGTAAATCTAATCGTGATGTAGTGAAAAATATGTGAATAAAATAAATTAGGACTATTCTTTTGTTATTATTGACCATAAAATAAATTATAATACAGCGATGTTGCTATGTCTGTAATCATTAGCGATGAAGTATCGCTTATTCCCACTTGGGACGTTAAATACTGTTTTTGAAACTTTTAACAAATTATACAACATGGTTTTCATATGTATAGAATCTAACAAAATAGTAGTAAATAGAAGATTAGCTCATAAATGGACGAAACACTATAACTGAAACAAAAATCAGTTTTATGTATAACTTTTACTATGCTTTTATTTAAGTAAGAGTTGAGCTTGAAGGCTGTCTGTCTGATGTATCCGTGACCGTGCGCGCTGCGTCGCGTTAATTTTTTCTCCTTTTCGTCCATACAGTTGGCGACGCGAGTTCGAATCCTGAAGCTTGCTCTGCTTTTCTCACAAAGCTCCGTCATCTATGTTCGTATTGCATGGACGTATTAGTTTGATTCCTGTCAAATGCAAAGAAATCTGACAACGATTACCATTCCTTTAATAAGGGTCACCCATTTCAAGGTTTAGTCTAATAATTATATCAAAAGTTTTAATAGTCATATCAAAATATTTAGAAAGGAGCAGATTAATCGATATCATATTCGCTGACGTCAAACTTGAGGTCAGTGACTCACTTATCTGCTTTACTGTAACTTAATCACTTGCATGAATTCTTAAAATGCAGAATGCTAACAAAGTAAAAAGGGTCTGGCAATTTTAAACACCAAATTAGAAACGGCTGGATAAATCGAGATCGCTGAACCCAAATTTGAAGTAAGTTTCTCTGTATATGTTTTCGTTTAGGCGCTATCCTCCATTGCAGATGGAGGAATCGAAATTAAGAGGTCCAATATTTTAAGGTAGCTAACAGAGAGAACATACAAGGTGGACAGTAGAAATTAACGGAGCTTTCTTATTCTTGCTAGATCTAAATCCACATTGTTCTCACCTAAGGAATATCACTGGTTACTTAATTTTGGTAAATTATACTATTTTAGAATTGCATTTCTTTAAGTAAACTTATATCAGACCGCATTGCATCGACAAAGAAAAAAATCTGAGTTGCAGAATAATGGTTCCAGAATACCAGCTGCATTCCTCCTACTTTCTAACGTAAGTTGGGGCTTTACAAATGAGGTTGGTGTATATTATTTCCCCAAATCCATCTAATCAAATGAATGAAATATTGGATGATTTTGAGAGAAATTATATTGCCATATGTCAGAGTTTCTGAAAGTGGAGGTCGCGACCCCCAGAGGGGTCGTGAGTTGTGTGTAAGGGGATCGCAAGAG
Source organism: Lepisma saccharinum (assembly GCA_022664845.1). NCBI lineage: Eukaryota > Metazoa > Arthropoda > Insecta > Zygentoma > Lepismatidae > Lepisma > Lepisma saccharinum. Next base: position 17,452 of record JAGDQP010033031.1, read on the forward strand.
AAGGTGAAAAAATAAATGTAACTAGGATTTGTAGGTTAAAACTAATAAATTTCGAAGACGATATTTTATTTTGTTTATTGTTTTTACAATTAGGGTCTACTAAAATAATGTAATTTGTTGAATAGTTGTGAATAATGTAATTAGGATGTTTATTATCAAATACAGCAGATCAACGGTCATGTTTTGAAATGCCATGTTTTTAGTTTCAGGATGAAAAAGGTGAGAAACGGTGGCGTAGGTGGAAAGCGAACCTTTCATTCTCAGTGTAGAAAGTGCACATAGCTAATCAAGCTTATAACAACGCCAACAATCTGTTGATACCCAACGATCCAACACATCAGCGAATTCTTATTCTTGTTTGCTTACACACTCATTTCGCTTACTTGTATTTTTCCCCTTTTTCTGAATACGATTGATTCAAACATTTACATAGTTGAAATTAATACAAAAATTGACATTTATTTACAAAGTAGTGCTGTAAACATTTCATGTAACTGCCAAAGGAGGTTGAAAATGATAAATAAAAATGTCGTGTGTAGGGGTGTGTGGGAGGGGGTGTGTTGTGTAGGGTACAATGTTTTCGCCTCCTAATATTTTAACCACAGCACGGGAATTTTGAAACAGCGAATATTTCAATATAGGTTTTGACTCCTAGATTCAGTGTCCAAGAAGATGATATAGTCACGGAAAAAAGTATTACGGGAACAAGCATCTAGTTTTTTTTATTTAGTTCATAGATAGGCATCCATAGATCGAGACTTTCGATCCCACATCACCTATTTGGTAATTAAATAAAACGTAAAAAACTGAAAAAAATACTCCCAGAGAGAACGCAATCAATATAGGCTCTACACAATAGAAAGGGAAGTATTTTCTCACTATATGCCAGTATTATTCATGCCTGGATAATTTCAATACATGGAGTATACATTTTATATGTCAATGTTTGCTTTCGGAAGATTTTAGGAATATTGTTAACTTTCCAATAACATTTTTACTTCCTGCTACTACCATGCTTTTTATCCTTATAGCGTTTAAATAGAAGATTTTGCAGTGCAACGTGCACCGTTCTCTAATGTTCATTCTTATTTTTATTCTATCGGAGTGTATTAAGAATAGACTCCTATTCCCTGTATTTTTTCTTTCATGATACCAACCATTCTAATCCTGGGAAAAGTCCCGGCATATTTCTGTTTACCCAGGAATACTCCTGGAATGTTAGGAATTAAAATGTAATAATCATGGAATATTCTTATTGCGACGGACTCATTTTAAACACATGCAGAGGATGGGAAACAAAGTAGTTTAAAAACACTATTTGTTTAAAAACAAAGTAAATATTCGTGTCATAGAACTTTTAACTTTTACCCTGGAAAATATATTTTAAGAGAAAAATAAATCCCAGAAAAATATTTTTTCAAATGTTGAAGAAACTTCCTTCTGCAACTTAATAGTTTCTTACGTATATTTTCTTTCAATTTCTGAAGGTAAAGTAGAGAACTATTCATAAAACGCAACTACGAATACGGTGAAGACGTATTTTGTAAATACAGTCGTGCCAATTGCAAAGGAACTGTCCTACTTCAAAGCCTCTTTGCATAGCTGGACTAGTAGTCATAGTAGCGTGTAAGCGAAGGGTATGCCTTTTATATATATATATATATTGAGAGGGCAACGCCCTAGCCGAGCTGGTCTACCGGTTCCCGTAAGATCACCGAAGTCAAGTAGCTCTGGGCAGGGAGTACGCTACAGCCCCCGAAACCCTAACACCCTCCCTAGACTTCGACAACACCCCCCTAAGGAAATTTTCTGAACACCCTCCCTTAGGGGGGTGTTCTTTCGCGACATTTAATAGTGACAAATTCCTGGAATTTCGATTTACGAAGACGGTAGTTATGGTAATACACAATCAAATCTTGGTAGTAGTTTTGCATTTATTCCGAAGAAATAACTTCTTTTGGGCTACATTCCTTTGTCACCTCGCAAAAATCCGTCAGCAGCAAAAGAAATGAGGCAGGAAGCAATAAACATCCCCGTATGAAAGCATCTGTTTGGTGGCTGCCCCCTGCAGTGTTAGAGTGCAGAGATTCTAGACTCACTTCAGATGCACTCATTATCTACTAAGTTGTTTTGTGTGCACAGTGGAAAAGGCGGAACGCCTCACAATGAAGAGGAGAATTATTGAAACAAAGGAACGAAGTTTAGGAGCTCGTACATATGCATTAATTTTTCTAATTTAAGTGAATCTTTGCTTCATAACTAAATTAATGGAAATAAAAGTAACAATGTTTACAAACTTGATGCGCCGACCTTTCCAATACCTAACTCTGTGTTCTTCAGGGTTTTATTTCATCATACTCTCATTCATTCAAAAGAAAACATGTAAAATTCATCTATGTCAACGCTAACGAACATTTTGTGAAACAAAAGCGATATGAAATGAAGCACCGAGCGGCCGTGGCTCAATGCTTTGGAGCTGGCTTCGCATTCCGGAGGTCCAGGATTCCATTCATGGAGACGGCCATCCTTCCTGAAGTTTTCAAGTCTTGTCAGGCAAATGCCGGGATCATATGTTATTTCAAGGCTATGTCCGTTTCCGTCCAATTTCCTTTCCCATTGTTCATGCTTGTTGTTGTTGCTAAGCTCCAATGTAAAATAATCTCCGAGTTGTATATGGAGATACCCGAAATAAATCAATCTTCGGAAGTCTGTGTACAGACAGACCACAAGTGGCTGGAGACAAAGTCATACTTTTCCCTACTTAGGTGCCAGTTAAATAAGGTATCATTCAAACACTCACTCATTTGTACCAGACTTCAGTACTCGAACTCGTGACGTACACACATACAGACAGACAATAATTAAAAGAGCTTTCTTTTTTGTTATCCTGAACGTGTTACGTTGGCGCTAAAGATAAAAAAGAGTCCTGAAAATTTTTCCTTAGTCAAGATAGTATGACACTGGCTACATAGTTTTTCCTATTATTTCTTTAACTCTACTCCCAGATGAAATGATTAGCACCGAAGCCCTGCGTGCGCTTTCTCTTATTTATATTGGAACTGACAATATTTGAAATACGAAGAGTAAAGATAAGAGAGACTGCGGTAGTCAACATTTCATCAAGCAATCGGGATTTTTGAAAATTTTAATATTTCATTAAATTTAATATTTTAATAGCCACGGGTCGTGCATGCAGGCGTTAGGGCAACGACTCGAAGGTACCGGGTTCGAGTCCTGGTACGGGCATGGGTGTTTGTGGATTTTTAACTTGGTGAAAAGGATCGAATCGTGACGGACCGAATAAAGTTTTTACGTGCATGAAGGTAATAGTAACATCCACTACTTGTAATTTTTGGCGTGCTGGAACTCATTACAAACCATTGACTATTCACCAGTTTCTGTTAATTATGATTCGCCACTTTCTTTCAGAGTTTATACGGTTCGAAAATCGAAACGGGAGGGCAT
>JAGDQP010033032.1:9163-20915 GCA_022664845.1 Lepisma saccharinum
TTCTTTTAGCATGTTTCAATGTTTATCTCTTATTTTGTAACATTCCCGTTCTATTACTGCTTATCACACATACGCTTTTCATATTCCAAAGATGCAAGGCAGAAAATATTTATTAAAAGAACACGGTAACGTCCGCATTATTTCGTATACAAAGAACCTTCAAATTTAGGATAACCCTTGCATAAATATTCTACGTATGGTGACATGTCATAAAATACACAGACCACCGCAGTAAAGGGAATCGAACTCGGGTCTTTTTAAGATCTGCAAATGTATTTTCATATCAGTATATTAAGCTTTGCGTTCTGCATGAAAGACGCTAATATTACAAAACAAACTAGTGAAATCTTCAGAATTCATAATACCAGCTAATTTGTAACGTTTCATTTTAGTAAAATTCACACGTTTGAAAAGTAAATAATCGAGTTCTCTCTCCAGTAAATAATTCGTTTTTTTTTTCTTTAGTCATAATGCTATTGAAATGGATTCATGTTTCTTCTGACCATAAAAACATCACACCGACATAATTATTTCTTTATATTTTCCTACGTTAGCCGTTTTCTAAGTTTTATTATTATTATTATTCTGGAACGTATTTCTGCTTTTCTTAACTCATTTTATTAGTCATGTCATATTAAGAGATCATCCAAGTCCCGAGTCCTACTGGTAACATATATTTTCCACAGCGACAGAACAGAATTTTGATAAATAGTAACCGGCAAAACATATGAAACTGAATTATTTTATACAAGACAAAAAAGACTAGTCATCGATATGGCAGTATGATGTGAAATTCATAATTCTACGTTAATTATCTTAATATTTTGAAACGAAATATGTTCTTCCTTTCAATAATTTTCAGGGCTGTAATAGAAACTCTCGTTTTCTATTACGCTTGAATACAAAGCTAAAATTAAAGTTGTTACAATTTCGTATCTACAAGTATATCAACCATCTTGTTTAAATCTTTTTCTTTGACATGAATTGAAAATTATTAAACACACATATCTTTGAAAACAGTGCAGTTTATTTGATTTCTGTAATTTTAGTACTCAATGAATGAAGTTAACAGTCTCACAGAAGTTAAATACACTAAGCTATATTCTTATCTTGATATTTGTTATAAGTCCTCTCCAAACACAAACAAGCACTAACTAATAAAACTAAATACACTAACGTTTTCGCAACTCCGTGTAGCCGCATAACTGTGTGTGTAAAAAGGAAAGTGGAGAAAGGAAGAAATATGCAGGCCCGACCTATGACCAAAAAATCAAGGCAAACCTATGATTTGTTCTAGGGATGACCAAATGATTCCGGAAAGCGGAAAGTCCAAAATTTCTGGAAAGCGGAAAGTTTCCGGAAATAGGATTGGGAAGTTTGCTTTTTAGAGTTTCCTTTTTCTCGACTGAAGAATCTCTGAATCGATCAGAGGAGGAGGAACCTTTCCGTTGTAGGTTAACTTTCCGTTTTCTGGATATGTTCCGATGTTTGGCCCATCTTCGAAAGGGGTCGATTATCTACCCCAATTCTATTTCTTGCAACGTTTTGTTTGGTTGGGGATGTAGCTCCGTAACCTCCAAACCGATTTAACCCTTCTTCAAAAGCCATACTATTCGTGTGTTGCAAAGTTTGATTTGATTCGGTTAGGAAATGCAGCTCCTATCGTGTACCAAAAAACGTTTGACCCATCTGAATATACCAAGTTCGGATACCTAAAATGAATGTATATGTAATGTATGAGTGTACTGTAGTGTGTAGAATGTGTAACTGTGTATGTATTGTAATGTAGGTTGTTCCAGCATAACTTTGGAACGCCAGGAGCAATTTCACCCAAATCTGGTACACTTACGACTTACATTACGAAAAAAAAAAAAAAATCTGGGGGGAGACACCCCCCCATATGGGTCGGGTGATGTGGTGACGTAAAAATGATCGCCGACGAACGATATAAGTGTGAAATCCATAGTTTTCGTGAACGCTGAGATGTATAGTGACACTCCTGATGCCGTTAAAGTTCAAGTTGAGCCCCTTCAGAATGGAGGTGAGAAGCGGAGCACCCCTGCCCTTGGGGTCGTCATTTTTCAAGAATCTTGCAAAATGACCTTGGCCTTGGGCACTGAATTCTTGATCTCGCATTTTCTGATAGTCTATGAGGCCAAAATTTGCTTCTGGTAATGACTGCAATTAGTTATTTCACTGAATTACAAATCTCCTGTATTTTCATTATTGAAGCCAATTATTGCAAGGTGACTATATAAATTTTGCACAGACTTATTTATCCGTAACCCAGAATTTAACTTTCAACCTGCAAAAAGTTATCTTGATCAGCAGAGTTGTTTTCTACGTTGTAAGTACTTTGCGACGTATGTTGAAATGCAGGTATTTGCATATCCACGGCAGGTATTATGATGGAATTGAGTTTATTTAAGTACCTTTATTTAAGTCGTTCGGTAATTCTTCATAATTAGTGAATGTATAACAACACGCAAGTTAAGGTGCCACCATATTCAAAATAGACTATTTTTCTTGATGTTCGTGGAACTTTTAGGCCTAATATTTTATGTATCCGTTCTCACAACTACAATCAGATAAAACAGCTTAAAATATGTATATATATATTCCCGAAATAGAAAAAGATAATCACTGTTGCTAGAAATGAGAGTGCCGGCTACAGACATTTTCATTCGAGTATAAATAATGAGGTATAAAGAAAATATCTTAACATGTAATTTACAGTGACAAAAAATACAGTTGGCGTAGATATTCGCTAACATGGTAATTGAGTCATGAGTTCCATCACTAATGGTTCAGGAACAAAGACATAGATAAAATAATTAAGCAGGCAACAATTGCTTGAACGATCGCTGCGAGCCTGATTTTCAACCATCCATCCAAATACAATTCTGGGCGTTTCATGATACCGTACAATACGAAGTACACGCTGAAACCTAAGAATTATGTCAGCATCATGAAAATAGTTAAGAAAATGGAACTGTTACATTCACTGGAATACATTATGTCTTCCACTTAAAAAGAAAATATCACATAAATAAATGCAGGAAAATGTATTAAAAAAAACAACTCAGATACTATTATTTATTTCTATTATGGCCGACCGGGTAGCCGTGCGGTCTAAGGCGTTAGGCCAGAGACTCGAAGGTCCCGGTTTCGAATCACGGCGGGGGCATGGATGTTTGTTTGTGAATTTTAGACTTAACAGCTAATGGGCTCGAGACGGCCGCAGTCATTAGTTACTAAAATGGCCCAAAAACACAAATTTACAATATTTCTATTAAATATCAAATGTGCAGAAAACACTATAACTTTCAAATATTATCTGCATGAATACGATAATTATTATTATATTAACGCTTTTCAGAACATTATTCAAATGCAGAAACTCTTTATCTTGCAAAAATATAATGTTTAAAATTTCCACAGGTTAATCTTAAACTAAAGTTTATTAGGCTATTGTTACATTAATGACTTTCAGTATGGATTATTCTAAAACAGCTTTGACCACATATAATTCGGAACAAATGAGCTAATAGGATTCCGGAAAATCCGTTTTCGGAAAATAGTTTTCGGGATTCCGGAAATTCTACTTCCGTAAAACAGAAAATTCCGTTTCCCGGAATTCTCCATTCCGGAATCTGGAAAATAAACTTTCCGGAATTGGCCATCACTAATTTGTTCCTCTTCACGCAATCCATTTGCAGATCGAGTTGTTTGATTTTACATACATAATTCATATTTTGTCACATATGCTATCTCTTCATATTTGCTCATATTCCTCAAAATTTGTCATATACCCATATTTTCTTGAATTTTGCAGCATATTTTTGTACTCAGTCACAAAAATGGACGATGGACAAATTTTCAAACTTCGAAAAGTATTAGAACACTAAACCAATATACGTGACAAACAGCACACATGAAATATTTATTTTAAACGTGCATTTTCATATTTGCTGTATATTGCCAAATTGTGCAACTTTAGGAATTGAGGAAAGTTTCTAATTGCCCATTTTTATGAATCTGAGTATACATGTTTTGCACTTTAATATTACATAAAAGTCCGATTTTTACAATTACCACACAAAACGATTCTTAATAACTAATACTAAATTAAACTTTTTTGCTCGACAGCACGTACAGGATCTTACCCTGCCATTTCTCTTTCGTTCAAGGAGGGTGTAGTGTGGTCAGTAGAACGACTCCTATTGCAGCTCTGTCTGTCTTTCGAAAGTTGAGCACGCAATTTTTTAATTCAAGTTGCTTCCCAGTTATCATTACGATACTGGGTCAAAAAGGACATTTGAAGCACTGTAAGGGTGCTCCCAGATACGCCCTTTGCGATCAAGTATTTCTTGTATTTCAATGATATTGATTATTATTAATATTACTGATGCTCACTTACTAAAACATCTAAATAGTGATGACGACGATACTAAAATACATATAGTGTCATTTTCCGACACCGTTATTCGGTTTTATATCTTGTTTATATGGTTGCTTGGCAACGATCAACAAGTGACGTCAGATTTCAAGAATAATTGATCAACATGTGAATGCCATATGAACACTGATTCAATTATACTTCCTAGCTTGCACGATAGATAGCAGCACAATACTTTACAAATGGGAAAACATTTTATCATTAATATTAAACTTATTTCTTGTTATTCTCACATTAAGTTTAATCAGAGTCAAGCGAATTAAGGAAACGTTCCTTGTGAACAGCATATTTACTTTTATGTCAATTCTTATAACTAATGTACTGAATTGTCTCTAACATGTTCAATGTAAAGCTGTCAAATCAGAACGTCTCATCGCGAGATGAAAATATGCCTCGTTGTCTGACGTACAGCTGACGTCTGACGTTGATACAGCTCCCTCATGAGAATATTCATTCTGCTGTGTTATGAAAAAAAATTACTTTATATGCTAATTCAAAGCTCCGTATTCTTATTTGAATGAGTATTTTGCTTGTCATTTAAAACAGTGTTCTCGAACACGCTCTGTAGCACGCCTAGGTAAGCCGCTCGGATGAGTGGGACACAAGACTCACACTCAACATGAAGCCAGGGACATATCCATTTCCGATTTGCCGTACATATATATTACTCACCCGTGTATTTTGAAACGTATTTCTGACACGTTGAGCGGAACTCTTACAGCATCCACCGTAGACCGAACCCGGGACCGCTCGTACTGAAAGCAAGAGCGTTATCCACTCGGCTAAGCACAAGCTCAGACAATAACCACCACCTTTCAAATTTTAGAAGCTACGTATTATGTTATAATTTACGTACCATCTAGTTTACACCATAAATTGTTCGTGTTGAAAAATTTGAACGTTTTCACGGACTTAAATTCGTCTATATGGTCATTAGGCACCTGTGCAATTTCCAGTAATCTCAGCTTGTTTTCGTATTGGATTAATGTACCACCCTGTGGAGAATATAGAAAAGTAGCAAAATTAGAAAACCTAAACCTTGAAGCAGAGATCTATTTTGTCACTCCATATCCTACTTTAACTGTATACACGAATTATGTTTCGCTTATTAACTAACGAAAACAACCTGAACACTTACACAAAATTCTTGTGGCAGATAAATTCCTGGTTTTCTTTAGTAAAATACTCTAAAAGCAGTGGTTCTCAACCGGTGTATCGCGAGGAACGACCAGAGGTTCCGTGAGCCGAGAGAGATTAGTCGATGGTCGACGGATCTCACATCAGCATACTGTCAAGCCTCTAGCGTGGCGAGGATGGGAATTGGAGGGAGGCGGTACTGGTGGTTATTAGCACCATCTAGCGGAGAACGGCGAAGACTGTTTGGTGTGTCTCGAAGATAAAAAAGAACCACTGCTCTAAAGCAAGAAAAAAAAAACACTCTTCATGCTCATCACAGTAAGACATGAAAACCACTGTGCTAGTTGTAATAAGCTCTGATCAACTAACCAAAGTTTCACGTAAGAAACTAAATCGTATCTTTTCCACTCCCCCATTACTATCCTTTGCTCTACCAAATGTCTTCAACGTACAGAGACCTAGTTAAGCCACAAGATCTATTTATTATCAATTCTGTCTCTACTAGAATATAAAACTCACAGAATCTTCATCTACATTACAGGTTCATGGAGTACTTTAGGAAATTTATACCAAAGTTTCTCAAACGTCAAGCTACGCGCCCTAGTACCAGTTCTTGGCGACCCTCTTACTAAACTCTGATAAGTAGCCTTTTCGAAACAAATATGGCTTTACGAAACGATTTTTTGAACTCATTCGTTTCATTTTATTTAGAAAGTAATGAAATGTACGAATTTCCTGATTCTGCATCTGTATATACCGTTTTCCACGAACACAATCTGAGGTCTTGGAAAGGAAACCTGTAATAACCGATCCATTTTGAAGGTTAAAGTAGATTTTCTTTTTCCCGGTTCCCATTAACCCTTAATTATTATTTCTTAGAGTGTTTTATACCTCGTTATAAAGCTGAAACATACGCTATAGAAATTTAATGTCCATGTGTAAAAGAGGAAATCCAACAAATTGGAAATAGCTGAAAAAACGTATATCCGAAAAACACCAAAACAATACTAAATCCCTTGATAAATCTTTATTCAAAACAGTATTTTAAAAATTGCAATTTCACTTGAACAGAAATGGAGGGTATAAAAAGTACTTATTTTATTGCCTCTGGTATTTGCAGTAACAGGATGCCTGCACTTGGGGATATCGAAACGCCGAGCAGTCTAAGGGTGTTCGGAATTCCGGAATGGAAATCAGTTGTCCAGAATCGGAATGCAAAGTTTTGCGATTTCGGAATTCCGGGCATTATCACCAAACAGATCAAAGAGAGATGCTATTTTTCAGAACAATTAATACTTGCTGAATAAGGTGTAATACGGTGTATAGAATTCTTACGATGAACGCCTCAGCCTGAGGTGCCTAAAGGCCACGAATAAAATTCAAATTCTTGTGTTGAAATTCTATTTCGGAAAGTTGGATTTCTGAATTTTGAATAGGAGTTTAATTTTTAAGGCCTGTAGCCCAAAGGCAGGCAACTTTGGCTCAGGCTGGATAGAGGATGATGGGATGATTGTTGGAAGAAAACGGGAGAACCCCGCAGTAACCCATGCACACGGTGTTTGTCCCCACCACAAAATCCACATGACATCCACCCGACGACCCGAAGCGCAAGAGGTGAGCGCTTTACCATTGAGTAAACGCGGCTCTCGGAATTCCGAATTGAAATTTAAGGCCTTTAGCCAAAACACTTTAAGCAACTTTGGCTGAGGCCGCATAGATGATGAGATAATTGGTGGAATGAAGAAAGTGGAAGGAAACGGGAGAACCCTGAGAAAACCCATGCACAGGGTTTTTGACCACCACAAACCCACATGGCACGAAGAGGAATCCTAAGTCACCCTCGGAATTTCGAAATTTCAGAAAATTCCGGAATCCAAGTAATTCCGGAATTGACGTCGTACTTCCGAACACCCCTACCGAGCACGCTGTTACTAACACTATTATTAAGCATAGGAAAATTGATGTTTGTTCCATTTGTAGGTACGGTAGGCTTTAGGTCATATAATGATAATGGACTACAAAATTTAAGGGCTTTGGCCAAACCATTATTTTCTCAACTTTGCCCTGAAATTTTTATTTTTTAATGCCCGGCCGGTTTCCATAAGGTTGAACGAACCAACGAACCAGATGTCTTTAAGCCGTAACCAATGAACGGTGGAGAGAAGTAGTAATGTACATAGCTTATAACAGCGAAAAAATTCATAGTCTGTGCTCCCCACGTGGTGTTTTTTTTAATAGAGGTTAAGCAATTCGTAAGTTTGCACCGCATCGTACATTTTTGAGCAAGCACTTGGCACATAAATTTGTTTTAAATTAATAAACAATTCAAGTTGTCACTACCAATGATAGATTCAATTGAAAATATACTAACATTTTTACACATTAGACTACATAATAAAGTTTCAAATTATTGCAAAACAAATTATTTTAGTTCTAACCACTAGGTAAACTAGTCGTATTCGATTACTAATTTATCACGTGGCAAAGACGCATAACTGTCTTAGCTGTACAAATTAAAGACGTCCTCACTATTCGACAGGATGCGATAAAAATACGAGTTATTTCGCAGGTTTAACGGTTTGCGTTTTACGGTACTCAAAAGGCAACAAGAGGAAAGAGCGAAGCATAATTCTTGTCACATTATTCGAAACACCGCTAAAAAGTATATGACACGGCTCGAATTATGAATTTTAATTATGGCCTTCGGGCATCTAAGACTCCGGGCGGGACATGGGAGGGAAAAGGATCCGGAAAGGTGTTGGCCAGGGCCTAAGTTGAAGATACCATCCCGGAATTTCCCAGGTGTGGAGGAGGAAAACCCCTTGAAAACTTGAATCAGGATGGTCGACCGCTGGGATTGAGCCCACAATCTCCCGAATACTAAGCCACTGAGCAACGGCCGCTCGGTGACACGGCTAGAAGCAGTTGCAAAAGACCACAAGGTTGACACACAGTTTGCTGTAGTGAATCGCTTGCTTTTCAACCCCTTGTTTTTCTTAGTATCTGAAGATTAAAGCAGTTAAACTTGCGTCAGTACTTGGGTTATTTATCGCATTTTGTCAGATAGTAAGCACCTCGTGGATTTGTATAAGACAATGGTGCTATATGAATTAACCAATGTTCCATAGGGGGAATAAACCGTGTCTTACAAGCAATGGGATAATCTGATTGAAACTCAATGCAACTGAAACAACACGATGACACATGTAGATCACCTAAATTTAAGGTGCTATGGACCAGTGGAAGAGAAGTTAGAGGCCCTAGAACTTCGAATTTGTCAAAAAGGGTATAAAAGGGAGGATATAAAGTTTAAACGGGTCACCGGGTCAAGTTTTGTACCGGGCTGTGATCCGGTTTTAACTCTGGCCCAAAGGCCATAAATAAAATTTAATTAAATTCCTTACAACACAATACTTCACACCAGTGCCTTACTGAGGGTGAGGTGAGTAAGGCACCTGCCTCAGGTGTCGAAACTGAGGTGGAGGGGGAAAATCGGGGGCGTCGAAAACTATTATATAAAAGAAAAAGCTCCAAATGTACTAAGCGAAGAAATAAAAATTTGGCAGATCAAAAAAAAAAAAAACGTTCGTTTTATTTTTAACGCACATACAATTTGAATTTTTATATTATTTTTTTTTTTTCGAAAAATTTATTAACAAATCAGAAGTGGCATGCGCATTATTACGGATATTTTTTCAATTCCTATACAATATATTACAATTAAAGTAAAAATTCCAATAAAAACAGGAGGAGGGGGACGACATTTTATACATATGCCTCGGGCACGGAAATACCCCACAATCGCTCTCTTTCATACTCAATCTCTTCCTACACTCTCTCATTCTTTGTTCATGGATCTTCAGACGCGGTTCTTCTTAGTTCAACTAAATTATTACTAACAGAAAACAACAATTGTCACCCAACCTTCCGTCCGTACCACATGTCATAAAGACTAGCTTGAAAAGTAGCAGGAGGGAGACGAAGGACTACAGATGGGCTACCTTTGGGTTTTCTTTCTCTGCGAAAGTCATAAATCACAGTTAGGCGCGGTTCGTGTCGGCCCGGTAAAAATTGTACATTTAAATATCGATTTAATGGTAAATAACATGTTGAAAGAAGGCTATCGATATGATAAAGTAGTTATTTATCATGGTACAGAATACATAAATGTAGTGGATGAAAATATTAAAGCTAAATAAAATTGTTATGGGATTTTCCATATAAAACTCAACTGCTTTTTGCGAATAAACATACATGTACGTACATTTGCAATTTATAACGCATGCAACTGAGATTTGGCGAAGTGGATGTATAAGTAGTGTAGAGCGAAGAACAACAATTCATATGAATATTTGCAAATTAATATATGTTTATTAGTTTTTTGTTTCCAAAGCTAAATACGCCTTATGGAAACTTAACATTGAATAATGTAAGGAAGCGGCCTTAAAAAAAAAATAATTTCATAGGATTCCATAATTATTACGATGGTGCAAATTTTAAATTGTATCCTTATAAGAAAAAATACGAAACCCGTCTTTTTATTTTAAAGCTCTTTGCAATGGAAACATTAAAAAAATAATATCTTAAATTTACCTTAACATCAGCCTTGGTTTTGTCTGTAACCTCCATGAGAAATTCTGGTGAGTTGTCTGTTGGATGAAGCAGAAAGTTTAAGATGTTTAAATCAACTGTCGCACCCAAGTTGTCGATATTTGATACAAAACAATATTCTCGACCCTGAAAAAAAAAAAAGTGTCACAGAATTACAATTTACTCTAACACAAAAGGAAGACAGTGCAAATATGTGCAATACGTATCACTGATAGCTATTTTCATTTTCATTCAAAGAACCACACAGTAATGATTTACTAGCTACTAATACGTTACTCAAGTATCACAAAGAGTTTATACACAAAGAAAAACAAAGGGTTCATTATGTTCATTGATATTCCCATAATTTTTATCTTGGGTTTTTGCACACTTAAGTTTGTGGACCGTCTGCCGTACTAATTAACTCTAAGATCATGTTGAATCCCACCAGTGAAGCAGATAGTGTTTTCAAGGAAGACTGGATGCTAGGAAGCTTTTAGTTCATGGAAAAATATGATATGTAAGAAGAAAAATAAAATAATATATATCCAGCACACAGATCGAAATTTATCGATTTCGCCTGAGATAAAAGTAGAACTTGTAACGGATAACTTGTGCGTCATTATCCACGCAAATACAGTAATTACACGTAAATTAATTATATATATATATTGAAAACTTTGGTTTTATTCAAGATATAGTTTGCAATATGAATTACCATTAGAACTGTATTTTACCATAAAGATTTACATTTTTAATTTTAATTTTATTTATGGACTTTAGGCATCTACGGCTCAGGCCAAGACATGGGAGGGGAAAGAATTCGGAAAGGTGTTGGCCAGGGTCTATGTTGAAGGTCCCATCCCGACATTTGCCTAGTGTGAGTGAGGAAAAACCTTGGAAAAATCTTAGTCAGGAAGATTGGCACCTGGAGTCGAATCCACGACCTCTCGAATGCTACGCCAACGCTTAAAGATTACATGATTGGTAATGCGCTTCTTTTATACTTTTTACCTTGTAATATTAATTTATGCATAGCTTACACTTAGTGAAGAAATGGTATATGGATTAAACAATTTGAACTTTCAAAATTAAATCATCGGTTTTTAGCTGTCTATTATGTAATTATTATATAACTATTTGTGCTTTAGTGATTACATATTTCCAAAACTATTTACGCGAAAGTCTGGTGTATTTCTAAAGTGTTATTTAATTTACAAATGTAAGGTTTTATAACTTCGAAGTTATAACCCAAATCTTGAGATCGCCCCGCTGGTCTAGAGGTTAGCGTTGCTGACTACGGAATTGGTTCCCGAGTTCGATTGCCGGCACTGCCAATGAATTTTTCCAAGGCGTGTGAGTCTGGAACGGTGCAAAATTGGGGAGCTACTATGAACAAAAGATAGTGGCGATCACAGTGAGAACTTAGGCTCTCCAATAACAACCCGTCTGGTCAGCGTGGGAGCAATAGACCAATCTCCTCCCTCCGGGGAAAGGCCTCATCCAGTAGTGGATCGAATATGGCTGTGATTTATTTATTGTAAGTCTGTATGGAAATACTGACTA
>JAGDQP010033033.1:0-20915 GCA_022664845.1 Lepisma saccharinum
TCTATTTATCTATCATGAGATCTTATTGCTTGTCTGCCACTGCTACTTTATCTCAAGCTGAAAAAAAAGCGTGAACAGACATCTAAATCGCTGCAATTTGGAAGCACTTTGTGTGACGCTAGCATTGTCATTCCTCATGAAAGAAAGAAGGTCCTTCCTGGTTTCCCCTACATCGTCCAAACCTTCATCATAAGTAAACTGAAATCATCTTTCATTTTTTATAGCGGCAATTCCAGAGATCAGTTGTGCAAGGGAGAAGAAGCAAAAAAGAGGATATGAAGAAAGTGTAGAAAGAAGAAATGATCAAATGGATAAACCTCGTAGATCGATAAACGAGTAGATTTTTGGCTTCCATTCAACTACCATGAGTGTGTTTTTCTTGACAAAATTTACGCTGTAATATAACTAGGCATTCTCAATTGTGTAGAAGACTTCCTGTGAGGCTGTGGTCTTTAGTCATTTTCATATACTTACGAAATAATCTAAGTACTAGAATAACTACTGGTGCTTCAACAGACTCCAGAAACCAAGGGATATAAGTGACATTGACGATTTAAAAGAGTTCGAAATAATCTTCTACATATAACCCAAAATATGTGTAACACAAAACTGTCATATTTGGTACATGGACACATTAATGTCCAAGGTTTCTTTGTACAAAATATGACAATCGTGTGTCACATATATTTCGGGTTATATATAAAAGATTAATTAGAACCTTTTTTAATCGTCATGTCACTTGTATTCTGGAGTCGACATATGAACTTTTATTTTCTATGAAATCCGGTGATCCAGTGATTCTATGAAATGGTACTTACAGCATAATGCTGTTCAGAGAAGTTACAGTTTTAAGTTCTCTTCAATATCTCTAAATCAGAAACAGTTCATATGGGCTTGAAAATGGTATCCTCGTTTCTTGAAAGCGTTCTTGAAACAGACAGTGTTCGTCTCCATCGATGCCCCTATAGTATTCTGGGGATATTCTTCCATGCCTTTTTGAGGGATGACTTGAGGGCTAGGATACTGTTGCGTTGCTTAGCGCAGACCTTCTCTTCTAAGATGCTTACACCATAGAGGCCATTACTATGAGATCAGGCGAGTTAGAGGGCCATTGGTTCGCGACTTCGGGAAAATGTATATAACAGTTCAGTTTTTCTTCACCTTCCATGCCGGAGTTCCGCTTGTTGGAAGTCCAGTTCTTCCATCCTACTGGGTCAGGCACCAGGACAATGTACGACTCTTGAGAATATATTGTAGGTAAACCCCGGTGTTGATTTTCACATCTTTATCGATGGAAAACAATGATGTATAGCCGGTTATGCATATATCTGTCCGAATCATGATGAAGGTCAAGTGCAAGATCCGAGAGACAGTTCTTCCGGTTCCATTAGTTTCCTTAGAAAGTATCTTTGTCATTCAGATTCTGCTAAACGCTAATTAACTTTACATCCGTTAACACTGAGGTCTCTTCTTGCCACCATTCCCAAAATATTTCTCCCCCTCTCCTTTTTCTGCGTTTCCGTGTCTGTGTCCTTTTCCTGCAGCTTTTAAGGGTACACGTGTTAATAACTGTTATCCTGATACATCGTACGTTGAACTCTTTTCCATTTTTCCATGCTCTTGACGATTTTTTTTAGCTGTTCCTATAAGGCAACCACATCAAGGAAGGTTAGTGACAATACAGTACGATTGGCGGTTTATGGATGTAGGGCTCGGCAGATGAGTTACCAGTGTGGAAAGCAGAGTGTTTCTACTAAAGTAGAGAAAAAGAGGTAACTACTTTTATTTGTAGCTACAGTGTTTATTTTAATGAATGCCCTTTCATCTTTCTCGGAATTCACAACGACTGCTTCATTTTGTCACTTTGATATTATGCAAACCTCGTATATAGTTTAACATCAAACTAAAAGATAATTTTGTGATTTAACTTGAAAATATTTATCGTTCTCTTTTAAGATTTTTAAAATTTATTCTATGAAGTGTCATTCTTCATCGATAGTAGGCATTCTTGATTTAATGTACAATTGGATTTTGCAACACTGCCTTCATTGTAACTCCGTCGTCTTGCTTTTCACACTCACCACATCGTGACTCTTCTAAAGTTTTTCTCCTTCCCCTTCCTTCGGCTTAAGTCTCAGTGTCTTTTAGTCTCCAAGTACATATTAGACATGCGTAAACGACCCCGAGAAAGGACGAGACAACACCACCGAAAATGTTGCACTTTAGCAGATGAAATCTTCTTAACGGTCTCAACAGTGACATTCTTTTGTCTGTTGTTGAAAACACTTTCCTAAGTCACGATTACCACTCCGCACTTGATGACCTGTGTCGTTCGTAACAGGCGTGTATGGAGGGAGGAAGATCTCCGAGGTGGGGAAAGGGAAAGAAGTCATTGCGGTTTTTATGAGTCTACACTACACAATTTTCTGTCTTTGTGCCATTACAAGGACTAGTTCCAAGCAGTCGTCAGTTTTGCTTATACCAGAATTGAATACTTTAAGACAAAGGAGTCTTTTCTAAAATATACACATATGTTAAGCAGAATTATTGCTTTACATGAGTTTCTATTAAGGTATTTTTGTTTAATTTTATTCCCTGTCTGATAATGCTTCTAGTAAATTGCTCCTTACTGATAACTCCCCTTAATTGTATTTTCAAAAAATGTGTTGTCGGTTTATTTTTATTTTTATGAACTGTTAATATAACTTAAGAATATACTAAAAAATAATAAGAATAATTATTATTATTTTTAGAAAATTTGTTAATAATTTGGAAAATATTTTCCGAAACTCCTAACATAAAAGCTTAATTTAATAAACTGTGTTTTTCATGCTCTTGAATGTTGAATTCATTTCGAAAGAATTTTGATCAGAATTTTAATTATCCTTTCAATTCTGTCGTAACAAACTAGATTGATGGAATGTAATAAAATTCAAAATTAAGTCTTACTAAAATTTAATCTGTAAAATTTGTATATTAAGAAGCAAAGAAAAGAACGTGAGAGATCAACGTACTAATTTTAGTAAACCATCACACATACCCTAAACTCCCGCCCCTAAAAAAAATGCTATCGTGAACCAGTAAAATTGGTATAGAACATAAATCGAATGATGTTATTGTTATTGAGGAAACATTGTTAAAAATTCCGTAAACGAATTTTCTTTACTGAAAAAAAAATAGGATTACAATCAGATTGGTTTTATATACACGCACCACACAACAAGGAGAAATTGTATCAGGGAACGCTTGTTTAAGTTTCTGCGCACGTCCAAGCATCTCGCAAGACCTTTTCCCATCTTCTTATCCTTCCTTCCTCCTTCTCTTCCTCTTTCCCTTCATCTCTTACATTCTCCTACGTTTCCCTCCTCTTCTCCAAATACCGCTTTTTTATTTTCTTCCTCCTCCCTCCACTCCAAACACCAAACTTCGGTTTAATTACAGAGTCTCCGAATTTGATATTGTAAATTCCAGGATCCCTGATTAAGATCTGGATCAACATCAGGGCTAGCTGGAGGGTAGGGGGAAAGAGTTCGACCAAGGCCTTTTCTCCCCTTACTCCTACACTATTTCTTGTTGCATCCTCTCGCCACAGACTCTTACATCCCTCATTTGGTCTCAAGAGATACATGGTCGGGGAAAAGTAAGATTCATGAGGTGTATACACGTTTAAACTCAGTAGTACTAAAGGCTTATTACAAGATATTGGAAAAGTAAATCTTGCCTGAAGATTTTTAATATTTTTACGGTCTGTCAGTTATAATACACTGTCAAGAATCCGTTGTTTTTACGCTGAAGTCGTTGACAGCTCGGATAGTGTTAGCGTAAAAAACGGTGGTTTTCGATTTTACGTGAAGCCAGCGTTTTTCTGGTGATAACACTGGAACCTTGCACCAGTGATAACTACGTAATATCGGCCATATTATTTTTATGTTTTTATAGT
Source organism: Lepisma saccharinum (assembly GCA_022664845.1). NCBI lineage: Eukaryota > Metazoa > Arthropoda > Insecta > Zygentoma > Lepismatidae > Lepisma > Lepisma saccharinum. Next base: position 3,941 of record JAGDQP010033033.1, read on the forward strand.
ACAAATATAAATATTTATGACTTTTCCCTTTTCAATAATAATCTGCTATTTAACGGTAGAAATAATATTAGAACCTTAAATTCCTAGGGTTTGTTATATTTCAGTGTAGCCAATCATTAGATAAAATATGTTATCACAGGTTTGGATGAATTATTATTATCACGCTAAACGATCTGATGAGCTTGTAAGGAGGAGAAGTGTAGTTTTTGGTCCTCTCCGTCCGAAGGAGCTCCATGGAACTTGAACCAGCGACCACGTACAAAGAAACCAAGCATGCTAACTTCTCGACAAAAAATCACTAAGAAAATGAAAGAGATACTTTCTGAATTTTAGAATATTTTCCAGATTTAAAGATATTTCAAATAATTCCTGAGAACCTTCAAACCACAGCTCAATAGCTATGGATCGATTCAGCTTCATAATGAAAAATATGTATTAGGAGTGGTGATCTTCCGAACTGATGCTATAAATACAAAACAAAAAGCTCTCAGTTTTGTAAATCAATCTTAAAGTTGTCCTCTTGAGCGTTCAATTAGTGCAGTGTAAACACCACAAGAGTATTTGAAAGCACTGTTTCGTTAACGCGTTTAGACTATCCCAAACTCTCATACATTATCTTGAACCTTCATTCTTAAACCCACCTCTCTCACTTTCTAGCTTACTGTGTCAGAGCAACATATATGACGAGTAAGGAGGATTGATCCGAGGCACACAAACTTTGTAGCAATCCACAGCATATTCAAATAGGACCTCAAGATTTTGTTGAGTTTTGAGATAGATCCTTGCGAGCTGACTCATTTATCAAATCTATAGGAAGCGGTAGACGACTAACTTTTGTGGACGAACATAAGTCCGGGAACATTTTGACTGAATCAAGTCGAAGAGAAACTAAAGTGAAAAATGGTGCCATAGATAGATAACTTCGAATATAGCAGAGTAAAACAATCTGCTGTTGAAGAATCTTAGAAGACAAATACTAACATATAAATTAAACATTAATTTGAAATCGAAAATGCGTTTGTTCAAATTGATATTAATGGAGTATTATTGTATATGAGTTATATTCTTATATACTAGTTAAGAAGCAAGCAGATATGTAGCGGAGTCCAGAAACTAAGTGATATACGTGACATTGACGAATAAAAAGGTTCTAGGTAAACTTTTATGTATAACCCGAAATTTATGTGACACGAAACAGTCATATTTTTGAACAAAGAAATGTTGGACCTGGAAGTGTCGTTGTACAAAATATGGCAACTTTGTGTCACATATACTTCGGTTTATATATAAAAGATACCTTGAACGTCTTATTCATAAATGTCACTTGTATCCCTTGGCCTCTGGACTGCTCATAGCCTCATAGCCTTGATGCGTGTGAACGTAATCACTACTTCTTAGTATTTTCTCTTTCCTTACCCACCTTTCTCTGGAAGAGAAATATTTTGTTGAAATACCTTTTGTGGAACAGAGAATTCATGCCATTTCTCCTTCTATCACATCTCGACTCGTCATCTGAAAACATCGTTCCAGCTTTCTGCTTTAAACCATCATGATTTGTCGCCCAACAGATGACGTAGTGCCTTCTTCTAACAGACGACACCAAAACTGATATAATGAGTTTCCGGCCCATGATTTTTCTTTTCCTTCTTGCTGCTTGGGAAAGGGAGAAAAGCGACGCTACATACATATTGGATTCGCTCCTGTTCTATTCTGTTCATCTCTGACTCCTTTTTCTCCCTCTCTATCTCTGTGTGTCTCTATCTTTCTCTCGCTCGCTCTCTTCCAAGTATGTAACATCGGTTTGAGGCACAACCATTGCGAAGATGTTAGTGGTCCAAAAAGCTGCCATCTGCATTTTCCGAGCCACCGGTTCATCTCTCAACGGAGACAAACTTGCAATGAGCACCGGATGCAGGATCCCTGACGACTCGGTTGCTATGACGACGACACGTACCCCATTACTTTGTTCCTGAGAGGTGCCAGGTTGCCAGATTGTGCTCGGGGAGGTAATCAGAGAGGGAAAATAAGGTTGGTGTCTGGACTACATCATATCTAACTCGCGTCTTTTCTCTATTTTTGATGTGGGAGGTACTACTACTACTACCACTTTTACTACTACTATTACTACTGCTGGTGCCGCGATGCTGGAACTTCTGCAAAAAGATGAAGTCAGAATTCACTGTTGAGAGTTACAAGTGTGGTCCATTGACTTCTAAGCTAACAGATGGATACAATTCTCAAGCACTATTGTCGTTTTTGTCTTCCTTACGTGTAATACTAAAAGGAAACTCACTACAAACTTCTGAGCTGTGAATGAAGAGGAGAAAAAAAGAGATAGCTGCTAAAATTCGCACTAAAGAATGACAAGATTGATTCTTTAGACTCCATTCATAACTGCACACAGAAAAAAAGTCACTGAACGTTCAGTTGCAGGTAGTCAAACGTATAGTTCCAGATGAACGTGCCGAACGTTCGGAAATGGCAACTGAACATATTTAGTTTAAGGTATTTAGTGAACGAAACAATACGTTCAGTAAGCAGTGTACCAGACGTTACAGTGCCTGTTACTGGACGCATATAGTAAAGCAGTATTGACGAGCGAAAAAAAAGAAAGATCTGGAGTGGAGTTCGAACTCACGACCTTCAGATTTGTTTGTTTACCTTGTTCTCAAACACTGTGTCCCTGTTCCACCGTTTCTTCTGTTGAACGGAGGACATTTTATTAGTCCTTTTGTGTTACGGAAACAATTTCTGGAGTAAAGACCTTTATACAGACTTTAATTATTCGAAACTTGGAAATTTTATTACTTGATCCTGTGTTAGAATAGAGCTATGAAGAAGACTGATTCGTGATTTTACAGAAGTGAGACACCTCAACAGTATCATAACGACGTTTATTTTACTGTTCGGGTCGACGACATTTCTCAAACAAACTGGCTGCCAATTTCCAAGACATTTAGTGAATATACTTTCAACTGCATGTATGGCTGCAGCAACTATAACCGCCCAGTTACGTTCTCCTCATTACGGATTTGGTGCCTGCTACTGTTAATGTTTAGTAATAGGTTGCATAATACATAGTAACTGACATCAGACATGTTTTGTTGGAGTGCAACCAAACATCGTTTAGTTCTTGGTACTATACTGTTTAGTATCTATTACTCTAGGTTTAGTTGTGTTAACCAGAACCCTTTTTACCATTTGTGTTTCGCTAAATGTACCATACAAATTTGCTCTTGCACAGTTCGTAGTAGCAGATGTTTTGTTGACGGTACCAGAAAACCCTTAACTGGACCTTAACACACTTGAAAAGGAATGTTAGTTGTGTGTTTAAGTTTATAACTCTCACTGAGAATCAATAAAAGAGAAGTTCAAACTTGTAAAGAATACAGAAGCAAGTCAAGTCACAAGTCACAAGAATACAAGTCACATTGATAAATAAATTAACGTTCGAGATAATCTTTAATATTTAACCCGAAATATATGAGACACAAAACTGTCATATTTTGTACAAAGAAACTTTGGACATCAATGTGTTCATGTACAAAATATGACAATTATGTGTCACATGTATTTCGGGTTATATATAAAATATTACCTAGAACTTTTCTTTTTTATTTGTATCCCTTGGCTTCTGGAGTCGACATATATCAGAAGAAAGTTTTTGATAGAAGTTAAATACATGCAGAAAACATGCTTGTTCTGACTTCGCTATATCTGAATTTTGCCGTAACATGCCAGTAGAATCTAGAAGAATTATTGTCTTATATCTTCTTATTGTCTTATAGCTTTCGAATCTAAAGGTTTCTAGTTAGTAGTTTATGGTTACTCCTGAATCAATTTTGTTTATAGTTTGGGAAATTCTGTTGGTATTGCGTGTATGAGATACATGGCGGGAAAAAGTTCTTAGGCTTCCTGGTTTATCAATTTACATATGAAAAGATACACGCAACATAGATTTAAAAATGTTTTACTCCATATGGCACAAGCAAATTAGAACACAAAATACATTAGAGATACATTGGTCCTTTATTAGTGTCATGTAAAGATTTCCTAGTAATTGTCTTGAGTTTTTCTCTTTCTGACGGTGTTTTTACATTACATACTGCGAACTAAGACACATTTCTTATCGCGTGAAACAATAATTTATTCCGGTAATTTCGCTGCTGAAACTAGAATGACCTTGTAGCACATGAAATGTACAAAATTGTTAAATCTTTCCTTACATCTGCTCAATCTAGTAATAGAAATACGTAGTGTACGAAGAAGGATTAAACCAATTATTTTCAAAGGGTGTGAATGGAACACTGGTTGACTACGAGACAAGACAAATATCTTGTTAAACAAGTCGAATAAAATGAAATACGAAACAAATATTAAGTATTTTAAACAATTAATACTAGCGGAGAAGGTTTACGAACATCTCTCATTAGTCATTACCGAAAATATCTCTACGCTTGCCTGTAAAAGTGACCTGAAACTTTGGTATGGTTAATAGGCCTACATTTTTATATGGGCCTATTAACTTTGGATTTCGGCCCGTCACGATTCGCCCTTTAGTAATTAAAAGCAATTAATTCCCCTGACGGGACTCTAATGTCGTTGGCCTACCGCCGTAGCCGGCTAAAAGTGACCTGAGATGGAGAGTCTGCTCCATTCGAATAACTTCATAATCCTCGTACTCCTGACTCTTTTATGTAATTTTATGTTGTTTAAATTATTTTTGGACTTTACATTCCACATGCAACGTTAGCTGAGTTTACATTAGATTGCACAAAGTATGAAAAATTGAAGAGAACTATAAAGTGATTACAATGGAGTAGCTCCGAAAACCATGGACACAGGAAAACACAAGGCTTGTGTTCTATTCCTGTGCTATCAACTAACTGTAAAATTCTTTGGCTATCTTGGTTATGTGCAATTTCCTCTAGTTACACAAAATGAATTTTATTTTATTAATATTGTTAAAGGACACAGGCCTTCTGCATATAAAAACATAGTCGAAATAATCCAATCTTTGGTCAAATAAAAAGAACATTTCAGACTAAAACTGAAAGCACAAATCAAAATTCAAAGTACTAACCCTCTCCATAGTTAAGAAGACAGAAGATTTATCGCTACAGAAGTGTGCTTCAAAGTGACAATACTCGTAGAACGTGTCTGAATTCGAGATGAGTGTCTATTATGTATCCTGTGCGATGATTTAGGGTCGTTCGAGCTAGACATCTCTGGACTACAATTCGTCTACTCGACCTTTCCGCGTAAATCTGACAGTAACCTTGCAGGTGCGTCCTAACATCCCACACAGCCCAATAATGTGAAGCGAGCGAAGAAAGTTTGAGGACTACTAGTCTAAAATCTTATTTCTGATTCATTTAAAAAAAATGTAACTTGGTTTTCATTGCTGTTCCGGATGGAAAGAGACCTCTGGGAAGATCAAGACGGCATTGGGAGGGTAATTAAAGAAGGGATCTTCGAGAAGTAGGTGATTGTGATGATAATTGGCTTGATCTTGCCCAGGATAGAATGCTGTCGCGAACGTTTGTTGCTGCGGCGATGAACTTGCAAGTTCCGTAAGCCATAGAGTGAGTGTGTGAGTAGAGGTCAGTAACCATCTTGCTGCCCTCTTTAACAAAAAACAAAAAAAAAAACGGCATTTTGAAATTAAGAAACAGAATAGAATAAATTCAATTCAATTCAAGTCTAACAAGGAAGAGATCGAAATCGAAAGTACTATCGCCAAAGTCGACACCCAGAGTAGTCAATCTTTACATCTGTTCGAATGTACTCACCATGCAAAATATTAAAGGAAGGCGTTAGCGCATACTAAAGATATACTAGTTGGATTTTTTTAAACATGCGTAGAGGCGTTTCTACACGCGTAGGTGGTAGGGGTCCTGTTGAATAGATACCAACGAGTACTAAAAGTGCCCCATAAAAACACGAGGCAAAAGGCCTACAATAAAGTAAGGAAATTGCGAAAATAGGTGTTTCTAACAAAACTAACGACAATTTGCAACGCAAGTCTATTTAGCAAGCAAACTTTCTGTGTTGAAATTTAACAAATATTTTAATGGTTATATAAATTTTCAAAGGAAATAAGTAAATCAGAATAATGTTCGATTATCTGACTTATGCTTGATCTTAGATGTAGGTATTGATATATACTCAATGATACCCATTATGGCTGTAGCATTTCAACCTCCAATTTTAAATTTAAATTGATTATTCATTGTTGATCTATTACGAATAATCATTCTTGAGATCTTGAGAATGAAACATAGATGGCTCCTAGCAACAATTATATTGGTTGATCATTTTTAATATGAGTTTATATGAACGCAACGCATTTGACGGAACAGGAATGTCACTGTGATCTCTTAAGATTAAGATAACAAATCTTATAAATTTGATGAACCTTGTCCTTCATGGAGTTATAATTTCTCAATATAATTGAGGAACGATATTATTTTGCCGCTTGTATTGACCAACTGGTCGCAATAATCTGGGAACAGTATCAATCTTCAAGTGAATTAGATAATTCGTTTTATTGTTCCTGGTTTTGTTGTGAGGGAGCTTCTCACAATTTTGAATGACTCCTCTTAGCTGATGCAATCAATCTTATATTCGGTCAATTTGTGTTTTACCCCCATTGTGTAAACCTTCGGCATCTTTTATAAACTCGTATTTGAACTTCTCTTTTGACATTTTCACCTTCATAACACTTGAATCCTCACGAGTTTGATGGTTTTTTGAAAATGGATAACACAGGTGAAATATTCATTTTCAAAACCATCAAACTCGTGAGGATTCAAGTGTTATGAAGGTGAAAATGTCCAAAGAGAAGTTCAAATACGAGTTTTTAAATGATGCCTATGGTCTACACAATGGTGTAAACATACCATATCCTAAATGACTATAAGATCTTTCGTCGCTAATAAGTAACCACGTAAAATATACAGCTCCAAAACATTGGAACGTCTAATTACAAGAAATTTAATGTTACTTTCACCTATGTTTCCTGGCATAACTAATTATATGAATAGATTTTTTATAAGATTAGATCAACACTAGGTACATGGGGTACGTATTCTTCGCCGACATCATTTAGCATTTACTTGTATATAAAGAACATTTTGGTACAACAAGAATTTGTCAAACGATCTTATTTTAGTTCCAGATTGAGTAATTTAGATGTAGAAAGCTCGAATATGATATAAACTAACAACATTCGGTGTGGAAGATGAATATATGACATTTCAACGCAAAGCCAAGGGAAACAAATGACACTGACGAATAAAAAATAAATTCGAGGTAATCTTTTATATATTTAACCCGAAATATATATGACAGAAAATTGTCATATTTCGTACAAAGAAACCTTGGACCTTAATGTATCTATGTACAAAATATGACAATTTTGTGTCACATATATTTCGTGTTATATATAAAAGATTACCTCGAACTTTTTGTATTCGTAAATATCACATGTATTCCCTTGGCTTTTGGAGTCGACATATGGGACTTGTCAGAAAGCTGGCTAAACGTTCTTGCAAAAATTCCTTATTGCAAATGTACTGATTTTGAACAAAGAACTTATTTTTCTTTAAAGCAAGGGAGCAAACTTGTAAATAGCTCTATTAAAAGTAGCAAGAAATCAATTTAAATCAATCATGCAGAAGGAAAGAAATTCTTTAGTTCATTTCTTGATTCCGTTATGAGAACAATATGGATCTCGGCACAAAAGCAACCTAATAAGACCTCACGTAAAGAAGAAAGAAAAAAGAAGAATCAAGGATAAAAGAATTGAAGACAGGATTTGAACTGAAATCAGGTACAGACAAGAGCACGGAGAGATAGAAGAAGAAGAACGATAAAAGAAGTGGAAGATCTTTCAAGAACTCTGTATAACACAGTTCGAGATGACAGGATTCCAAGATGAACCTTCGTATTCTTCTATGGTTTTTCTTTTTTTTTTCCTTCTTATTCGCCGTCCCTGAACCTCATCCTTTACTATTTTTCCTTCCAACTTTCATGTCACAATATACCACGAGGGACTTGAAGCTCGCAGGAGTCGTGCTTGTCGTCCTTCTGAATGGAAGAAAAGAAAGAAATGGGTGGAGGAAGAAAGACAGAGGGGGGTAAATTCCTCCTACTCTAAGTTTCTACCAAAGAACCAACTGTCTCTGGTAGTAGTAACCCCTGCCGCCCACCACTACCACACACCACCAGCAGCAAGCAACTCAAATGCTAATGCCGCGCAAGAACGGACCCAAAATTCTCTACTTACTCCAACTCACCAGTCGAACAATCTCAAGGGAGATTCCCTCTCTACCCTCCCCAATAGCGGAACTTTGTTAAAAACTTGGAATTCTTTTTTCTTCCTTTCTTGTTTCTCTTCTTTTCGTGGGTTCCTTTTTTCCATTCTCCGTCTTTTCTACCCTCTGTGGACCACCAGCACTCCCTCTTTCTCCTCTTCACCTCATCCCAAGCTCACCCTCTCGCTCTGGTTCTGTAAACTATTTGTAATGCTCTTTCTTCTTCATTTTCTTCCTTACTTCCATCTAGTATTCTCTTCTCCAACTTTTCTCTCTGTCTTTCTTACTTGCTTCTTACCCATTCTTTCTCTCACAAACAAACACACACACAAGAGAAGAAAAAGAAAGAGATTTTTACGAAGAAAGGGAAAAATCGTCGTCATATCTTGAGAACCATTTTCCAACCTTTCAAATACTGGGACAACAAATCTCAGTAGAACCATTGCTCTCCACATAAACCTTTTCCATTTTGCAGACGGCTAATGGAAACCACGCTAGAAAGCAGATATAGTAATCTTATTTTATTTCCTCACAGAGCACATAATGAGTCCTCAACAACTTTTATACGTTAGCTATAGGCTTCTCATACTAATGCTCTGGACAAATTGTAAATACAGATCTTTTAGTATAACCGACAGGTTTTTCAAGAAATTACAAATTTACCCCTTCCAGGAAAGCATAAAGACTGTGTTATCCAAATAAATGTAGTTCAATGAGCAATCGAACGGAAGTAGTAGTCTGCTTGTGACGTGGTAAGCTTAAATTCAATGAACTACATAGGATACATCAAAAGATAGTTTTTCGGAATCGATATACTTTGTAGAATCACGAATCGTCACATGTGAATATTTCTTAGCACGGCGCTTTTTCTCATATTTCTTCTTAACACAAAAAGGTTTCAACTGTAGTGGTAAAAGTCAAGAAATTTCAGCAAAATTAAGACTCGTTCAATATTTTTGGGGTGGTCCTAAGTTTACTATAAATTTATTTCTGTTCATTTATTTAATGTTTATTTTATTTTCAAGTTGTGGTAATGTTATTTATTTATTTTATTTTCAAGTTGTGGTAATGTTATTTATTTATTTTATTTTCAAGTTGTGGTAATGCTATTTATTTTATTTTATTTTCAAGTTGTGGTAATGTTATTTATTTATTTTATTTTCAACTTGTGGAAATGTTATTTATTTTATTTTATTTTCAAGTTGTGGTAATGTTATTTATTTATTTTATTTTCAAGTTGTGGAAATGTTATTTATTTATTTTGAAGATGTGGAAAGGAAACTTGATTTTGCAAAATGGTACATATAACCTATCGGACTAACTTAATATGCCGTAAAACGGAGTTACTTGCTGACTGACATACAGGGTAACTTGATGTCACTGACGCTTCAACATAAAAATGTCCGTGGATATATGTCTTCTTCAGAGCGTTTAGAAATTTGACGCTAGATGGCAGCACCATTACTAGTTCACGGACACATCACACTTCAATCTGTCAACTAATATCCCTACTCTCTACATGGACTCCGTTGAAGCGTCAGTGACATCAAGTTACTCCGTAGATGTCACCAAGTAACCCCGTTCTACAGTACCAGTAAAGACATAGCTGAAGACACCAGTCAGGAAAGTAGACACCAGTTAGAAAAGAAAGCACCAAAACACTGTTTGAATCGCTATAAAAAAAGCAGATATCAGATAGATGTCTTCCAATGATTCTGCCAAACACCCCTGTGGGGGTGTCAATCCCCCATAAATGTTCGAAAACACCCCCAACTTTAAAACATTTACATTAAAAAATCGATAGAAACAGTGCAAAACACGACTTCCACCATCCTAATTTTGATTTTACACCCTACACACTGAAAATCCTGTCGGAATCCCTGATGTCTTCTGATAACATTTTAATAAATTTTAAACTTTTCAGTTCCTATATTCCACTCTGTTTATAAACGAACATCATGTATATTGGAATAGAGAAAGATAGAAAGCAAAAACGAGTTACAAACTCTCACAAAAAGGTAAAAAAAAAATCTACCATCGCAACCAAAGCATTTCACCTCTGCGTTAACGTTTTCAAATAATGAAATATGAAGCATGTTTGAAAAAAAAACCTACAGTCTCGTCGTAAACAGAAGGGATTTCCCTATGTACGTATATTCGTAATTAAACACTGTTTACTGAACCAGAAACTCGTGCAATCCTAATTAAGAGAAGCGTAGTTTTAGTAAGGCCTGCAGTTACATATATGTATATGTACGCAGAGGCGCAGTACATCAAAATAATGTGTTTTCCAGAAACAGAAAACGACGGTAGAGGGGGCAAAAATAATGATATGTAGCAGGAGAAGTTCTATAGTACATGTATGTGAAAACGTGCTTTTTCGATACCTCGAAAAATAACTAAAATAACATGTAATTTAAATCATTACTACGCACACAAACATGCACTTCTACGATGTATGTATAGACAGAAAAGTTGCTGTTTCTGCCAATACCAACAACTTGACACATACGTTTGGCAGACAGATAACTCCCTTTTCATAAAGTAAAATGCAGTATATTTTGTAGAGTCTTAATTAATAATATTGTAACCACGCGCATTTTAGCATATAAGTAACCCGTTAGTAAAAATTAGAACTGTCAGTATTTGCTTTATTATATCAGGTGTCATATCTTTTCATGTATTACACACGTAAAAGTACATATTCTACAGATGCTACAAATATACTGCTAGTACCATCTGATGGTTAAATTTAAACTTTTTGATGAGAAACATTTTTTTAATATGACTCAAAATTTGAGTAAAAATGTGTGACGTCGGAAGAAAAAAAGTCAAGCTACGAACGCCCATGATTTGGGAGAAATAAGGAACAAACTCAGTTTCTAAAAAACGTAATTCTTAATCGAAATAGCTACGTAATCAAAAAATGACTATAAAATTATCCTTGTGTCATACTTAATCTGTAATTGACCCCAAAATCTCAAAGTAGGCACTGTTGCTTACCACAATATCATCTTTCTTTACGTGGTAACATTTACATCGCCGTAGTGAAGAAGTACAAGAGTAACACTTTTCTTTCTCTTCTTAACGAGAATTTCCTTTTTTTTACTATTTCCGAAAACAAAACGAAAGTTTTCAACGACCATTTTTCTTCTTTTTCTCTCTCTCTCTCTCACTCTTTTGTCATATTTTAAAACTGACTTGCACCTCCATCAAGGCAACATGAAGAGGGACATGGAAAATGGAGGAACGAAAATATGCAATCGATTTTTCGTTGGAAGCTATTTCGTCTTATATTCTTGAAGACTCGACCCATAAATAATGCACAGGATATAGATTTTTCCTGTGCCTTTCTTCATCTTCTTTTTATTCTTCTAAGTTCTTTCCTTTAAAATATATTTTTTTTCGAACGTACAATATACATTATACTTTATAAACACTATCCATCAAAGTTTCTCCTTTGTAAAGACGTGATATATACTTTTGTGGTATGTAGTTTTGCAATACGAAAACAGGAGAATAATATTAGCAATAAAATTTATTATATTTGAATAATGTTTTGTAAGACCATCCAACTGTAGATTCTACTTTTGTCTTTTCGCACTGACAGCTTGTTTCATTAAGGAAGACTTAAAACATGCTACTGATATTGCGCGCAATAGTGAGTGGACTCAATATGGGCTAAATTAATCAGTAAGAAAGTATAGTATTTTAACTGCGGGCTCCAGAAGCCAAGAGATACAAGTGACACTCACGAATAAAATGAAGGTCAAGGTAATCCTTTATATATATAACCCGAAACATATGTGACACAAAATTGTCATATTTTGTACATGGAAGGTCCAAGGTTTTTTTGTACAAAATATAACACTTTTGTCTCACATATGTTTCGGGTTATATATACAAGATTACCTCCAACTTTTTTTATTCGTCAATGTCACTTGTATCTCTTGATTTCTGAACTTCTCAATTAGTTAATATTACATACGTTGTTTTTGGACTTTAGTAGCTTCTACACGTTACCTGAAATCTTAGAAATAATAACTCTTTCGACAGGAATAACTTCCTCATAAATGTATAGAGAAGATCAAGCTGCCTATTTAAGGTACCATCTTGGAGTTCCAATGAGAACTGTGTTGATAATTTGAAGAAAACTTGGACAAGATGGCCAATATAGGCAGTATGCCGTGTCTCCCAGACTTAAATTGTAATAAACAACACGAGATTTGCCTAACCTTACCGAAGCTTGACAATTGTTTCAGCAGTAGTATTCCTCAGAACGAAACACATTCTCACGCACGCTTCTCGTCGACTATAAAAGTAGCTTCTTTTGGTTTTAAAAAACACTACAGAAAAAGCACTGTATATGCACAGAATGACGCCGTATGCTTGATTGACTGATGTCGTGAATGTACATTCAGGACAGCTTGGTGTTTATTTCTAAATAATAAGAATTTTCGAAGGATATTTATTATTCAAACTGGGGAGAAAAATAGCAACAGGGATAAATGCACTAGTCCAGGAAAACTCCTCGGAAACCGATTGTGAATGGTTACCTTACCGTAACTATAACATTCACGCATAGCGTATTCGAATTGCACAACTAATTTTCAGTACACCATCGTATTTGGAGGTGATTTGACCATTTGTGTTATTTCACACTAGTAAAAACCAGAGAAAAAGTGTCTATGAATATATATATACATCCAAAATTCCAACTTCCATAATTATAGTCTTCGTTTTAAATACTTTCTTCAAATTACAACTAAGATTTCGTGATATAATTTGAGATTTACGAAGTCATTATATTATATTGTGTATTCACCGGTTTTATACGACGTTTCGGATGCACTCGTTCGCATCATCGTGGTAAAACAGAAGAAAGGATCAACATTTTTAATTGAAGTAAAGAAAACAAAATTTATAATTTCGAATGTAAGTGAGCGTATTTTATCCTTAGTCTTTCTGCTTTTATCTAAAGGTTTTATTCGTACTTATTCATAAGGAAATTCAGCCTTTGAATTCCTTGTAAAATTAACAAGACCTGTCGTTCTAAGGTACCGAAATATTTTTCTTTTCTTCAAACTCCGTCACACATTCTACTACATGCTATTTACTGATAATTTCCATAGTTTTAAAAATATGTATATTCATTTTAATCAGTCTGGGAACATATACATATATTTATACTTTTGTTTTAAATATCCTCCATAGCATTCCCTCCCCCTTCGTACTTCAGTAACATCTCTATTCTCTCTTGTTAGGGACAACAGATATCGCTCAGCAGCTGAGCTAGGGTTGATGATGGTAGAATACAATTAGCGTACATCAACTACCCGCATGGCTCCTGTCAGCAAACGCTCGTTTCTGTGTGACAATTTCACTTTCAAGTCCGCAGTTTACCGAGCTTTGGTGAATGGGTGTAAACTTCCAAACTAACACATGAAATAGCTATATAACTCGTTAACGCTTTTTTGTTGTTTATTTTTTCACATTACATGATAAAAAGACATGTTAACAGCATTAAATATTTGTTTAATACTGAAAATTTAGCACACAAAAAAGGTGTGAAATGAATTTAAAAAAAAGAAAACAGATAAACTATTGTGTTTTAGCGTGATATTGAAAAAATGTTATGCGCGTATGGGCTGGCTCAGTTATCAGAACTCTATTGATAAGACATAAATATAAAAACTGAAAATCTACTTGGGTTCAATCGTTTTCTATTATGTAGTATTTCACAAGTCCTCTCATCTGTCGGTATCCACGTGCGTATGCCTGGTAGAAGGGAGGGAGGTGCTGATTCAGGCTGTCTTCCTCTCTTCTCTGTTATTAAGTCATTGAAAACCTCATCTACGAACAGAAAAAAAAATTGTGATAAGGTGAAGTTTTTTATCTTTCGGGGGCAGATTGTAATGGGCAGGAGAGAGAAAAGTTTCGTTGCACTCCAAAAAGGAGGTGTGCTTTTGCTAAATTTTAATTAGCTCCGTCGTCAACATGCTAACGTAATTATTTAATTCACCCGCTGCAAGTCAGTCTTCATTAACTGATGAATGTTGTGACGATGACTGCGACATGGTCGGGGTTTGAAAGAAGGGGGTGAGAACAACAGAAGGAAGTTAAGGGAGTAAAACGGACAGAAAGTTTGGAGAAATGAACAAAACAGACATAGGCTGTGGGGTATAACAGACAGCTTCAGATACAAACTTTGCCTATATCCAGCTGCTCCAAAGACGGTATTGTATTATTGCCATACAATACAGCTGTCAGCAGAATAAACACGAAGTACAAATTAGAAGAAAAGAGACAAAGTGAAATTGGTTCAAAACAAATAAAAGAACTTTGAAGGACAAAGTGGAACACAGTTGAAGACGGGCGTATTTAAAGGGGGTTCCGGATGCCCCTGAAACACAGATTTTTTATGTAGCCTTAAAATTAGTATAAGTTTAGGCATAATTAGGTACATTTTCTGTACATCTAATACTGAGACACACCTTTAGTACCGAAAGCCTTGGACCTCTCCCTGCAGGGTATAGAACCTAGAGCCTTTGATTATAATGCAGCAAACTTTACCACTCACAATCGGAGACAGGTCGATGTGATTAAGGTTTTGTTGGATTTCCCTCAATTTATCACAATGTCGTGATGGCATCTAGACGAAGGTTGCGTCTTCTAGTATAGGCATCCCTTTTCTTGGAAGTGTGTTCACCGAGGGACGCTATCGCTCACATTTGGGACGGGCTTAGCTGCCATTTCGGCTCACTAATGTAAACTAGTGGAACTAAGGAAGAATGAATACATTAGTGCGATGTTTGGTATCGAGGCACGAAGTTATAGCAACATAATTATAAGATGAATGGAACATCTTTCTCTCAATTTATCAGTCGACTTCAGAAGCCAAGGGATGCAAGTGACAGTGACGAAATAAAAAGGTTCAAGGTAATCTTTTATATATAACCCGGAATATATGTGACACAAAACTGTCAAAGAAACCTTTGACCTTAAATGTGTCAATGTACAAAGTATGGCAATTTTGTGTCACATATATTTCGGGCTAAATATAAAAGATTACCTTGAACCTTTTTATTCGACAATGTCACTTGTATCCTTTGGCATCTGGAGTTGATATATAGAATGAATTGAATTGTTCTAAAGCACCTGCGAATTACTACGAGAAGCAAATCGGAGAAAGAAATAAAAACCATTAAAAATTTGTCGTTAACTCACGTGTAATGAGAAAGGCGCAGTTGTTGTGGCAGAAAAGTCAAACTAGAACAAGCATTGGTACACCAATAAACAAGTTACATTTCCAAATAACAACAACGAGCTACACAAAAAATCCTGCTCACCTGTTGAACTTCGACGTTGTCAATGTAATGGGGGAGAGACAGAGATAGTGACAGCGTGTACGGAATGAGAGAATCATGTCCGATTGTAAAGGGATTTTAGCCAATCTAATCTTCTGCAGTGATGCATACATGCCCAATTCTTTTAAAAAAGGGATCGTCAGGGGGAATTGTTTTATCCAAATGCAACAGGGATTTACAGTCAAATACATACAGTTTATTTTCTTTGTGCTGGAGCAGACCACGTTCTATTACATTTTAAAATAAAATTATGTTTTGAAATTGTTAATTACATTTTATAGTGAAAACTGAACCTTGTTTCTGATTGGTGCTTTTACTTGTAAACTACCAATGACCTCTCGCTTAGCATAATTAACATGTACAAGTTTTCGTGTTCCATTGGAATCTGCTCTGAAGGGACTTGAGTCTTAGAAATGATTAACAGATAATAAGAACGAGAGAATGGACAAGTTGAACTAAAACTTGTCTGTATAATTCTGTCCATATTGCGCTGCCTGCTTAGAAAAGGGCGTTTACTTTTTTTCTACTCAGATCGTCCAAATTCGATTTGGGTAGTGTTACTTTCAACGCAATAATTCTTTGTTCTCTATAATTTCCATTCCAATTCTGTTCCTTCGTCTCCTTTCTTCCTTCTTCCATATCTCCTTCTTCTATCCTCTCTTAAACTATTCTATCCTAATCCATTCTATCTTTCCTGTGCTAATTTATCCTATTCTATTTTATCATATCCCATTCTATGCTTTTCTAGCTTATCTTAACTCATTTTATTCTATTCTATTCTATTTATCCTATCCTAACCAAGCTTATTCTATTCTATCCTATACTCTAGCCTATCTTAACCTATCCTATTCTATCTTATCCTATACTATCCTACCCTATCCTAACTCAGTCCATTCTATTGTATCCTATTATATCCCATTCTATTTAATCTATCCTAACCCATCTATTAAATCTACTTTATCCCACCCTATCCTAACCCAATTCCATTCTTTTCTATAATTCTTACTCATTTACAATAGTTCAGAGCTTTGAATGTAACTTGATTTCGGTAATCTGTCAGAATTGAAGCAGAACATGACGATAAAATTATCAAACAGAAAATGTTCGATAAATAACCATAACCACCGGCGTTAAAGACCGATAGGTTCTGAGTCTGACCCAACGCCATCTGTTCGCGCTTGATGGAACCGCGTCCACCTGAGTGACGGCAGTGTGGTCAGCTCTGCGCGCCATCTAGCCACGAACAGGTGTATTAGGGGCTTTCTAGACCGAGTGGCCGTCACGTCTTTA
>JAGDQP010033034.1:0-20915 GCA_022664845.1 Lepisma saccharinum
ACGTTTCACATTAAGTAGTTTTTCTTTCTGTTATATAACAATTATTGATTCATCTTATGTGAAGCAAGGGTATTCTCACTTCTCGTTATGTGCAGGTAGTCTTTTATAAAATTAAAAATCATTTTGGAATGGAAGAAGTTCTCGTGACACTGAAGTCTTATTATTCACACTTTGTCTGGTACTTGTAGGAGCATAAAACACTGAAATAATTCTAACCTAATATTATGAATAATGATCCAAATCTTTCAGTCATCGTGATATGAACCTCGGAGCATTTCAGTTTATTCAAGCATTTTACTAACTATTACATTTACTTATTATCTAAATTTTTAAAGAAATGACTACGCAAAATAATTAAACTCGTGCTTGCGACTGTATAATATTTGATATTTTATTCACAAATTGCCTTCCTCTTTGATGAATGATTTCTATTAATTCTTCGTAGCCACTACAAGAATTGTTTTGAACATGAACATCTATGAAATCTATATGTAAGCGATATGGAATAAATTCTGTATTCAATAACTGTCATCAATTTTCCTATTGTCACACCATATTGTTTAAATCAAACTCACTTGTTCCTTCATGTAATAAGAATCTAGCATACAGTAATTAGAATTCCTGACTCCCACATCTTGAGTTTAATGTCCTTTCAGTGCAGTAGCCGTCCTAAGAAAAAATGAAAGAAAAACAACTGATTTATACTGTTACCAGGTGTATGCATAAGTAGTTTCCGGTTTACCTAAGAGATGGCGCCAGCGGAAATTACGCAGCGTATTCATTTGACACATTCGTCATTTTGTTCGTCTGACATTAAACTACAAACACACACAAGTCGATTCCGAGAAACACTAGCGTCTTTGTTTTATCGTTCAGTGATCATGTCGAAGTTTGTGCCTGAAAAAGAGCATTTGCGGCACGCATTGTTTTTCTTATTTAATCAAAAGATTAAAAAAGGCTGTTGAAAGTCATCGTGTACTGGTAAAAACATATGGTGAACACGCTCCATCGATTAGAACATGTGAGACATGGTTTCGACAATTTAAAGGTGGTGATTTCAATGTGAAAGACAGTGCGCGCTCTGGTAGACTACAAAAGTGCGAAAACGAGCAATTGCAGGTCTTATTGGAGGATGACCCAACTCAAACTCAACAGCAATTGGCAAAAGCATTAAATGTGTCACAAGAAACAATCAGCAGACGTTTACGAACAATGGGGAAGATCAATAAACTGGGTAAATAGGTCCCACACGATTTGAATGAACGTCAAATGGCAAATTGCAAAGTCACTTGTGAAATGCTGCTTCAACGGCACGAAAGAAAATCCTTTTTGTATCAAATTGTGACGGGTGACGAAAAATGAATTTATTTTGAAAACCCGAAGCGGAAAAAATCGTGGCTTTCACCTGGCGAAGTCGGTCCTTCAACACCAAGGCCAAATTGCTTTCGCAAGAAGACCATGCTTTGTGTCTGGTGGGACTAGAGCGGTAACTCTTGAAGTCCGGCGAAACCGTTAATGCACAATGCTATCGCCAACAAATGATTAATTTAAATCACGAATTGATCGAAAGACGACTGGAATGGACCCGAAGACTTCCAAAGTGATTGTGTTACACGACAATGCCCCGTCTCACACAGCAAAACCAGTGAAAGACACCTTGAAATCGCCTGGATGGGACATCCTTCCGTACCAGCCATACTCCCCAGACCTGGCGCCATCTGACTGTCACCTCTTCGCTTCAATGGGGCACGCGCTCGCAGAACAGCACTTCAGCAATTTCGAAGACGTTGGAGAATGGTTCGTCGAATCGTTTGCTGCAAAAGACAAGCATATTTCTGGCATAGTATGCATCAATTACCTGAAAGATGGGCGAAATGTGTAGAAGCCGATGGCCAATATTTTGAATAAAACAAAATTAATTCCCTTGAAAATTACGTGTTTTCTTTACCACACAAACCGGCAAAAACTTGTGTATACACCTGGTTTGTTTTCTTTCATTGTATTGTCAGTAATTAACGATGTTGGTCTGGATAAAAAGTATCTAAGAAGAGTGGAAAGGTTTGCAAAGCAACGAGGAGTATAGTAGGTCTGTTAGCGTAAAAAAATTGTGAAAGGTTTCATGGTTATTCAAGGTACTATTGTGGATGGTGAGAACATATTTACGCAATTAAACGGTGTTATTTACATGTATATTAATTAAGTATCGAGAAATGACGAAGTGAATGTCCGTTACGACTAAAAACAGATCAGGATGGTGATAGAAGTATTTCCTTCATTATTTGGTAGATACGCAAGCAAAAAATTATTTTTCAATTTCTCTATTATGTTCCTCTCATCATTTGCTCTCTTGTTTGGTATATATTGATTGTAAGTGCCGTGCCTTAGTACCAATTCGTGTCGGTAGTTTGTGCTGTTATCGCTATACTGATCCGTTTATTTCTTATTGCTATCTAGTGAAGAAACCTTGAATTAACTGTTCATTCGAAAGTAGCTGCTGGTTCATTATGAAGAAGATACATTTCTCTCCTTTTTCCCGCTTCTCTCTCTCTTAATATAGAGAAAGATGCGGTTGTTAAAACTGTTATTTGTTGAAAACTTTATCTTTCTCTAGAATGAAAGGGCTTTATTCTGTCCACAGATATTGATTACACTAGTTGCCGAGATTTATCTGGTAGCTGAAGTTTCTAAAGGTTCGGGTTAAACTTTTCTAAGCTCCTGCAAGACCCGATGGGCTTTTTCGTCTAAATTTGTGGTGTCATTTCCTCTCTTCTAGAGAAGTAAATAAGACATCGCTTCCCACAGAAAATTCAGTCTGCTCCTGAGCCTTGTCGTAAAACTTGTTTTGATTCAAGTAATATTTATGTACATTTTAAGCTACCATTTACCCATATTTTTGGTAATTCCTGCCTAGGAATTTGAGTATGAGGTACGACACCTAACTGACAGTCTGTGTACGAACGCGGCACGTAGCCCATCAGAAGAAAGTAAGCACTCTTTTTCATATTTGTGTGTATTGAGGTATTATGGGCGTAAACAACGTGTGGTACATACTCAGGCCAGAGGTCTTTCTGTGTCTGCACATAGAACTTTAAAGTCTGCTGTAGTTATTTAATAGCCACCTCGGCCAACCCTTTCGTGGTGTGACAATATGTTGGGCTATATTTGAGTTCAATGTAGCATTTTTTGCAAGTGATCTCATATCATGATTTGTATTGGCCGGGTGTAGATCTAAAAGCTAACTACGATGTCAACAAAATTTCATGACGATGTCTTGTTTGATAAATTTGGTTACCGTCTCGGTTAACATGGTATAGATGGTATCTACTACCTTAGCAATTAAATATCTTGTCGATCACTCCAGGGCCTCGTGGATATATTTTCCGGTGTTTCCTAACGGGACTGGTCCAGAAGAGTCTTATACGAACTGTTCAGCGATGTTGCCAGTCGGGTTGTGAAGTAGTTCAGCTTGCTTCTTGGATGGTTGCTTTTTCAATGTCTGACAAAGGGGACAAATTTTACTTTTTTATCCAAGGTATCGTTTCAAAATTGGAAAGTAATATTTTTGTAAACATATTCTGTACATTTTGGTAAATCCTTTGTGACCAGTAGTCGAATGAGAATGTATGTTATCGAATCACTGATCCCTTAGTGATTCTGGTATGCAAAGCAGAAATATTTCTCCATTATTAGGATGTTGTTGTTTGCGATAGAGGATACCATCCTTTAAACAATAATGCTTGACAACCTTTGTTGTTGATGTCCTTCTGGAGATTATGTCTTAAAAGAATTTAACTTTTCTCTATTCTGCTCTCAGCATGTCAGCTGGTGTAAATTCTTGTGTATGACAGCATTATCTTTCAATGAATTAAAACGAAGAAAAATTCCGTCTTCTGAGTGCTGCATGTTATGATCTTGTCACGGTTTTTCATCAGTTTCATCTCTTCATCTCAACCATCGCCACTCGGATGGTTTTCGATCTCTGGGAGCTGTCCTAGTGTTGAGAATATGTCTGCAGATTGTTTAGAGCCTTCTTTATGCCTTATCTAGAAATTATAGTCTGAATGGAATAGTTTGTATCTAGTGTATTTATCGACTTCGTCGGGCTGATTCTGTAGGCTTACTAATCACTTACTGTCTGTGTACAAAATCAGAAAAACGATTTAGAACGTAAATATGATTTTTTTCTCAAAACATATATCAACGAAGATAATTCACGTTGCCATGTACAAGATTTTTGTTCAAATTCAGACAGGGATATACTACAGTAGGATTCAACTTTTACTTCTTTGATATCTGGATTATAGCAAGTCAGGAGCCCCTGCCTGTGATGCACTGGCGTCTGTATACACGTGAATGTCTAAGTTTTCGTCGAAGCGGGACAGTGAAAGAGCATTCAGAATATCAGTTTAATTTTTCAAAGATGTGCTCAAAACTTTTATTCCACTTAAACATGTTTTCTTGCGCCTAAAGCTCTTAGAAATTGCTCCACTTTTTCTGTGAAACTACTGATATGCGACCTTAGAAGCGAGCAAAGGCCAATGAAACTTTCCATTTGACGTTTAATTTCATATCTAGAAAAAAAATATTGCTCATGCAATCTTAAATGATATAGAAATCCCTTGTCCAGACACTTGGGAAACCCAGTACATTTAAGCGAGGAAAAACAAATGATCTTTCGAGGCGAGGCCAGAAATCCTTTTAAACAGCATTTCGAGGTGCTCCAGTTGTTGTTTCGGAGTCACATCTCCGAGGACCAAAGCTTCGGCAAACGATGTAATTGCATTTGGCAGACATTCTGGAAGTATTCTTGTGACAATCGTCAACGAGTGTGCGCTAGTACAATGACCCATTGAACAGCAAACGAATTGATACGTTCTTCGTGTATGTGGCACTTCGAAACTCATGTATGTCCACGTCTTTGGGTGCAATCGGGAACTGAAAATACGACATTGGTAAATCCATAGTTGTAAAGTAATTCTTGTCTTTCAGCGTACATCGAACGTCTTAAGTAGACTGGAATGGTATGCTAAGATATTTCGAGAATTTATTAGTCTACCAAATTTAAGACTAGTCTAACTTCGTTCGAATCAGGCTTGCGTACTACCAGCAAGGGTGATCAATATTCACTATTAGATGTCTCCTTAATAATCCCAGCGTCGAGGAATTGTTGTATCTGGAGATCCACTTGTTCCTTATTCCTGGAGGATAGGAAGAGATCTCTTGTGGAATGTAGCAGATTTATCTATCCTTATACGATGGGTGTACCCACGGAAGTATCCGACGTCACTTCCGGAATAAGTGAAATTATCCCTATACCAGTAGAGTATTAAGAAATCTTTATTTTGCGCTCTGCAGGTAATTCTGGGTTCAAATCAAAAAGTGAGATATCAATTTTTTTCAGTGTATCTCAATCTTTGCAATATTTTCTCTTTTCAGTGATACCTAAAAATGTTTTCGGGTTCATTATCTTTCTCTTCCTGTATTTTCAGGGTCAGTTCTTCCAAACTACCTTCAGCGATCGCTACTGGTGTATTTTTAAGCCAAATTTATTTTTCGTGATGTTGGATTAATTACAAGAATTGTAGGATTCTCATTAGGCATTTTTGTTGATAAATCTACAAGGCTATGGCGATCCCTCATTGTCTCGAGTAAATGTAAGTTTAAAATTGATGATTGCTGTCCTCTTCCATTGACTTTCACTGGAAGGAAAAATATGATTTATAAGGAATCGTAATATGTTTCGTTATGATCACATTTGCTGAAGTTTGCAATTTAATCATATTAATAACTGCGTGAGAAATACTATTTTTTTCTCTACCTGCCTTTGGTATTTCTGATCTATTTGCCTTCTTATAAAAAGAAATTATGCTTTTATGGATGTCAATTTTGGTTGAAGTCGAGTTAAAATATTCTGTCCAAAATTGGATTCTAATCTCCGCGTCCTATAATTTTTAAATAATGTTGTTGCCTTGCCAATTCTGAACTTGATTAATGCGATGTAGTTTAATTTAATTATTTTCAATTCCTTTTACATTAGTGATAAAAGGAATAAACTTACACTTCTTTGGTAGTCCTTGTTTGGACCATAAACAAACACTGTATCTATTATTATTGTTATTATGTTATTTTCGACCGTGATCTGAATCAAAGATTTATTCTCGTCAGTTTCATAATTGATTGTCTCTCTCCGCTCAAGTGCTGCAACTTGACTAGAATAAATCCTTGCTACTGAGTTGCATGTGGCAGGTTCTTGACTCATCTGTTTATTTTGCTCCTTGGCTTCAGGTCCTTGGTACTTTTGTTCATTCTTCTCATTTGCAGCAGGTTCTAGGTTCATCTGTTTAGTCTTCTCCTTTTTCTTCCTTATCTGAGCCCTCAGACCCTTTTTGACCTGGGGCTGCTAGTTAGTTTTTCGAATTTTGACTGTTTTGCTTATCTCTGTGCCAAGATGTATGCGCAGAATGTCCTCTCTTAAAACTTATTGCATAAAACAGAAACAGTACCGCTGTTATTTTCTTGTTTGTTTCCGCCTTTTTCGCCATCTTGTTTGTTCTTCTTAGAGTTACCATTCTTCTTATAGAATTTTTTGCCATTCTGTTTTCCATTTTTCCTGTTGTAAGGTTTTTCATCGGTGTTATTCTTCATCACCATTAATGACAATTAGGCCAATTTGTGTGTCAGGTCGTCCATTGCGTTTTAATTATATTGGCAGGTTGGGTTATAGAATTTTCATAGTTGAAATGTTTGATAGAGTCCATTAAATCTTGTTGTCATAAGGATATAAAGAAATTTATTTATAGGTTTGCTAGAAGGAACTGTATCTATTATAGTGATAGGGTTTTGTTGCTGGTTTCTCAGGATTTGACTATCCATTGAGAGTAGCTTATATGCCGAATAGTGCGTGGTTTGAGTATGTATTGCCTGTATCAAAGCTTGTTGGTTGTTATTTTTGTTCGGATTCATTGGGTCATAGGCATATTTGTGTAGTGGTTTAGTAGAGGTAAGTTTTCAATTAGAGTAATAGTATCTTGTTCAAGATCTCTTCGTGTTTGACGGTTCATTGAAGCAACATCTAGCTTGGATTGTTTTATCTGGCTGTTGGAAACTAGGATTTTGACTAAATTATGGTTGCAAATTTGGTATTTGTTTGTTCAAATTCTGAGATTTTGGTAATTGTTGAGATGAACTTTGGAAATTAGGTACTTGTTGATGTGGATTGTAGTAATCTGGATTCATAGAATTTAGGTGCTGAGCACCTTGTTCTGCCATAGGCTGTGAACGTTCTACGACTTCTTTTCTTTTGAGAAGATCGTTTGATTTCTCTAGTGCGTGCAGCTTATTCTGTAAATCTTTAATTGACGTGTATGTTTCCAAAGTGATGCTTTTTAGAAAAGATAGTGTACTTTTTCTTCTTCACTCGCATCAGGTAATGGACATTTCCGGTAGTATTTTTATTGCAATAAAAAATTCTTCTATTAAAGCAGACTACGGAAAACATTTTCTTTTCTTTCTGTGATGAATCTATCAAGAGTTATAAAGACTTGCTTCAAAAGAGTCTCAGCCTTGCGCTTAATCGGGCGCCGCCATGTTATGACGTAATTAGTCTACCGACTGCTTGTCATTGACATACAGATGGTATTTGATTTATTAGTATTGTTAAAAAGAGATCGCAAAAATGGATCGAAAGAAATAGTATAAGTGGTGAATAGCGTTTCTGTATGGCTTAACACGTCATTTAGTTCGATTTATTCATTTAAAATTAATTTTTACTTTTAATACTTTTTAAGATATTGATATAGTTTGGTAGCTTCAACACTAATTTATATCAGCTCTTTTTTTTCATTTTCATGATTAAATCATAAAATATCTTCTAATAATGCTCTTTAGAACTCTTGTATTTAAAAAGAATTGCGTCATTTTTCTGTAAAAAATGTGGGTTTTACATCCGACAATCGTATACTTTTTTAATGAATGCTAGTGAAGTATTTTTCAAGAGCTTAAAAGCACATGAATTAATAGTGCTCGTTACTGCCATCTGTTAACAATTTAATGTACTTGTAGGGCGTGAATATATTGAATAGTTTTAATATGTCATTGTATAAAATAATAATAAAAGCATGTAAGAAACAAAAACGTAAATTGAAACTTTCACATTGAAGTTACTCTTGCGTTTCGTGAAGTAAAATAAAACTCGGCCATTGATAGGATTCGAACAGCCTTAGGTGAAAGTATAAAATATTAAAAGTTGCATGCGGTAACTAACTGAGCTAAATTTACAAGATATCAACAGTGCACGAACGAGCGATAAGAAGAACATTGCAAGTTAAGACTGCCCCCTGTCTATGTTTCGAGCAATTTCTGTTATTGAAAACATGTTTTGGTGTTTAAACTTATTGAAGTGTGTTCTACAGATTTGTACATTAATTTTTTCGTTAAGTAATGAAGTAAATGTTCTTTCTGTTTTTTGTTTTTTTGTCTTCAATCTTATGAATAAGGAACGTAACATAGGGAGAAGCATATAGCTACGGAAATACAACGGATTGATTACGTCAAACCAATCAGAGGATGATTTTCGTTGCATGACGTAGGAGATAGAATTCTCAGTATTTCATGCTATATTTCTACGTAACGGAAAAGCGTAGCGCTGAAATTAAAAAAAAAAACATTATATGTTATTTAATCCGATGTACACAAACAAACTGTAAAATATATAAGGACGGGGAAAACGGAAATGTCCATTATGGCGTATCGCACGTAATTTTCGAATGAAATACCAATCTATTTGTTCGTCTGATCCCTATTGTACCAGATTAATTTCCATTTCGGCTTTGTAGTGCGGTATTTTCGGCCGACTTAAGTTTACTAATTTATCTTTCAATTGTTTATAGGGGAGTTCAGTTATTAATTCCTGAGATTGCAGTTGAATTATTATATCCAGAGCATTATCTTACAGATACATTGGGAATATCTCTTCTTTCTTCGAGTCATCCCAGCCCTGAAGAGTTGATAGATGTTCACATAGCATGAACAATTTGTCTGGGTGCTTGTTTATACTTCCCGAAAATTTCGTTAAACGTGACAAGTTAAATAAGGGTCTCGCCATTATATCGCCTTTGTCAGAGTTGCTACTTGAATCTGATTCCGAATGACCTGTCCTACTTCCGGCCTCGCTATTGGTAATTTAATAACTAATATGCACTAATATATAAAATACTGTATCTTAAAGTATTGTGTTTTTTCTTTCTCAATATAATTATACCATGGGACGAACCTGACGTAAAAAAGTTTGTTCTTGCAGAAACTAAAATGAAGATAAGTATTGTCGTACAAAAGAAACAACTTGACATGTTTGGATTTTTACGCTAATCTTACACATTGTCCTGTTCTTGGGCACGGCGCGCTTCTTGGCTCTTTTTGGACACTAGTCCAAAAAATAGACTAAAAATATTCCAATGGTGGAATCGATGCCAAAAAACTATAGATATCTGAAAAATTCTGGTGTCCAAACTCCGGTCGCCTTCACCACGCAATGTACTTTTGGGTACCGACAGAAACCTTCTTGAGTGGTGTATCTTTTAGGTAGAGTTAACAGATACGCAGGAGTTGTTTTTTCTTCCCCATAACAGATTTTATTGCAAAATACATATATAAGTTGCAATTAAACAAAAGCAATTAAATACATCAGTATAAATGTATTTATAATGAATAGTTTACTCTAAACTATACCAATTTTCTTTACTATGAGTTATGGGCTTACTATTCGGTTTAGTGAGGTTTCAAGTATTTGCGTAGAAGGATGCCCCGATACCAAGCGAGTCGAGGGCAGATGTGTGCTCCGTCTCCGAGCAAGTCAAGAGTGGAATGGTTTATTAGGTGCATTTCGGTTTGAAGGAACAAACCAACCCAAGCAACTGGATGTGCAGGAGTTTTGCTCTGTCTCCAAGCGAGTCGAGAGCGGGAAGAGGAAGGAGTGGTGATTACCCGGACGAGAGTGATCGTCCTTCCAATGGAGTTCCGATATTGATAGGTTCTCTGTGAGGTGTGGTCCTCGGATATCCTCCGATGATGATGACAATTGTGGCTTCGCCTTGTTTGACGAATGGTTGTTATCGTCTGCTTTTGTTTACACTGGTTACAAAATTCGTAGTACACACATTTAAGTTGGACTGAAATTCCTCTTTCTCTCTCAGAAACCTAAGTCTCTTTCACCTACGTTCAGATCACTAAATTTCAGCACATTAAAATTTTCGCTCAAATTCGTTGAATATTTTACCTTGCACTATAGTTGTTGCTACATTTGAGAATACGCGGTATTTCCCATTCATCATTTTTGTTTGCTCCGTCGAAAACTGGTATATGTAAAAATTGCACCAAATTTTTAAAACATATCCGTTTTTGTTCACCGTGTGATTCAGCGTTTTCCCTATGTTTTATTTTGGTATTTTGCAAAGTTTAAAGCTTCTTCGTTACGTATGCAAACCTTAAGTCAGTTTGCTCATGGAAACTCGTATTGTAAATTAATACCTAATTCAATCAAAATAGACCATGTTTGTATTACCAGTATTGAAGGTTACGCTGAATGAAGTTTAAAAATAAAAATTACATACGTAATGTTTTAGCAACGTTTTAAAATATCAAACTAAATTGTTGCCCAGTAACTCCAATGCAAATAAAAATCTTTTCGCTTGCGTCCCCCCTTTTTTGAGGATGCTTTTCTTCGTTTTTACAGCTTTCTGTTTTTGCCAACTTTGTGCGTTTGGGAACTTCTTTCGGGTTTCTTACATGCATGTTTTGTGTACTAGACTAGTGTATGTTCTGTCTTGGATGTGGCTGAAGGAGGGTGCTGATAGGTGATACCCTTTAAGTCAAATAATGTTTTTTCTTTTGTTTTGTGCCCTCTCCTATGGCGTAATGTCGGCTTGTCTCCAGGGTTGGTTTGATAAACTTGAGTTTGGGTAAACCCTCTTTTTTGCAACAGGGTGCCGCTGGTCCTTGGTTTGCTGGTGAGTCTACCTACTTTCGTTGGAGCAGCCTGTGGGACATTACAAAGCCTCTGAGTACGTGGAGTCAAATAGTCTATTCGCGCTTAAGATGCACTACTCTCCAACAAAGCTCTTTGTTACTTGCCATTCAGTAGACATAGTTTAAACACCTGACAAAATCCATTCCGAGGCGAACAGCACAGTCATCAAGGCAACAGGAGGACCTGGGTGGGCGTGTCAATTCATTTTGCACTTCAATGTATAGTTTTTTTTTAGAAATGTAAGTATTTACTTTCACGATGTGGAAATTTCTTTTAATAAAAACTATTTCAGATTCTTGATATTCACTTTGGTTCGTAAAGAAATCGAATTTCAAAAGAAAGATTTCGACAACATTGTAGAGTTTTGGTGGCGAGTTATGCATTGGAGTAAAATATGAGCTTCTAGAACTTAGGAATAAATCAAGATTAGGAGGATACAATGGAGTTGAGATAGTGATGGCTACGTTTGCATTTTCAATCACAGGTATTTAATCAACTTGAACTTCAGAAATATATCAATGCCTATCTTAAGCCGTTTTCACTTTCGATATGGCACCATTCTAGAGTCTTAAAATCAACTTTTCTAAATTCCTGAATCGAATTTAGCGCCATATAGAACCGTGAAATAACAAAATAGGCGTTTTGGGATTGCAGCTATCTTGGATATCAGAATGCCAGCAATCATCTTATATTTCATCTGAAAAACTTTTCCGAATTTATAATCGTATTCATAACGTTTAGAGTAAAGGGATCTTAACTTGAAGGAAAATGGGATGCTATTTCATCATACATCCCTTTTAGTTTGCCTGACATTGAATTTTGGATTTTCCCCTCAAAATCAAACTGAATTCCTTCGGAAAATACAAATGAAGAGTGAGGGGGAAACAAGGAAAGTTCATTTTTGGAGCTTTTTCGGGATCTGTGCTTTTTCTGTTGGTAAACGTCCTACTATTGAACGGAATATTCCTTTCGTGCTGAAACGTAGAGCGGTCCATGGAAAAAGCGTAAAAAAAAACATTGTGTATTACGACGTTTACAACATTAAAATACGCTTTTCTCAGAAAAGTATTTTTGTGACATTCCTTGTTTTCCCCTTACCATTAAAATACGAAATTTATGAGAATTGGACTTCTATTGAACTTTTATTGTAAAATTATCCCAGATTCCATACTCTCAATCTCAGTGCAAGTTGAGTGAAAATTCGCACCCACTGAGAACACAATGTCATTCCTTCCCTAATTCTAAATAAGATTACTCTCTGCAAAATGTTCTTAGAATACTTACACCCAAACATCCAGATGCCAAAAATTCAGATTGTAGCCAAACTTTGTATATCGATTAGGAAGGTATCTAAAAAAATCCTACAATATATTTTGTAGAACCTGCCGTTCAGTAAAAAAAGGAGAAAGGATAGTTAATGAGCGAAATCTGATCTACAGAAGGTAGAAACATTACTGTAAATATTCGTTCAAGTAGCACTGATGGAGCAAGAGATATTAAGGTAGTAAAAATGGCGGAAGTTGCCATCACTTGCGCAGGGATTGCGATAAAAAAATAATTTTATTTGTAAAGACATTTATACCAAATAGAAAGTATACATGTGGAATAGAATGTTAACAGCACTTTCACGGCTGACACCGCCCAATTCACTTCCGACGCAGCGTTTCCCCTTCCACGCCTCGCTTCTCTCGGTGTGCATCCAGCCCTGATTTAGTTATATATATCCCAGCTTTCAGTAGCCTCTCAAGCAATTATTAATAATAAATATGAACATATAAAAATATATTTTGAAAGAAAAATCTTAACCCGGCGGGATTCGAACGCTTTTTTTTATTTCGTAAGCACTACTACTGCACCACGCTAGGAACTTGCAATCGCTGTTTTCGCCGTTGTATTTACAGTGCCAGTGTTACATAAGAACCGAAGTGGCCTGACTTAATGATGACGACTTCCGCCGTTTTTACTATTTCAATCCCCATCTGAGCGTTAGCTTACAGTGTGAGACATCCACGGTTCGAGTCCTGTTGCGACGTGAATTTCTTTCTCACTTTTTCCGTAGCACCTGTGCAATTGTTATATTCTACAATATGCTTTCGACAGGTAAAATAAATGGTATTTCTTTATAGCTTTTAATATTTTCATTTTTGCATTTTTATTTAAATGTGAGAAATTATCTGGAACAATAATTATTTTGTGTTCACATGAAGAACAGAAACAGTATGAGAATAAGAATAAATAAAGAACGGTTGCATTCTAGACGGGGAATTATTATTATTGATTCGGTAATTGTAATGTAACCGTTTATTTATTCTTATTTTCATATTGTTTCTGTCCTTTATGTGAACACATTTGCTCTAGGTAAATTAGTAGATTTTAAATAAACTTTACAAAAAGAAAAATACCAATCAAAAAACAAAAAGCTATATAACAATAATATTCACTTTACATGTCAAAAGCATATTGTAATATATAGCATTTGCACAGATAAAACATAAAAGTAAAAAAAGGAAAAATACGTCGCGAGCAGGGCTTAAACCCTGAACCTTTCGTACCGTAAGCTAACGCTCTACCTTTTCTTCCACCAGAGCTGCTGGAAGGAACGTTTATATTGTAATGGGAAGTTGATCATTGGGTCAGTATGTTAATATAACCACAATGGAAACAAATCATAAACAACAAGAATTACATAATGCTTCATAAGCAACCCAAGAAGCAGACGACACTAACACCAAGCGGTAAATATAACATGCAGCAAATATAACAACAACCAATGCTTCTACTACTCTCCGCACATCAGATCTCTCTCATTAGTTATCATTTACACATTTCCTACTGAAGGGCAGGTTCTAGAAAAATGCAGGACTTTTGTTAGATACTCTATCGATAAACAAATTTTGGTTACCATTTGAATTTTTAACATCTGGATGTTTTGATGTCAGTTAAAGACAAAATTTTGTTGACTGACAACAATGTAAAGCATATAACAACTAATGCTCTATCAGCGAGACTGCTCCAACTACGTAACAGGGAGACTGTAGGATTCCTGCCTACCAATTTTCAGAGCTTAGTTCAATATTGAATGGTAAGAAAACAATCTTTTTCAGTCTACAAATTCCTTCATATGTAATTATAAATCAACTGAGACCTACGTCTGAGATTTTGTAGGACAGTAGGCTATAACCTCATCTACTGTCACACTGCCGGGAGCTTCGCCTCTACTCTATCAAATGTTAAACCTAAACATTTTACAGGACAGTCACATTAACTATACTTCCTCTTAATTACTCGAAAACTACGTATCGTAGGAAATTTTTGGAAAGTGAGTTTATGCCTCAGAATTTATCAGGGAATAGCATGGCTAGTCTCCATGGGAGCGAATTTTTATTCATTTTGTATAACATACTTGTATACTCCGCCATAAGATTATATATTTCGCTGTGAAACATACAAAACAAGGTTATAAATATTCAACAAGTGAGGCGAGGCCTAGTCGAAAGTTGTGCACATATGCTACCGCCAGGCTTCGAGTGTCCACTTTGAATGATCTATGTCGTTGTAAATGTTTCGCTTAAAGCTTTCGAACTACACCTCAACCACCCTCGTAGCTCCAATAGTTGCTAAGTTATAAGTTGTCGACGAACCTATCGAGGTGATCTATACAGCATAGAACTCATCTTGGCGAGACTTTTCGAACCACACCTCAACCACCAACGTAGATCTATTAGTTAATGAGTTGAAAGTTTGTCAAGAGACTGACTGACTGACATCTTAAATTCATTTATATATATATATAAGGCTGCTAGTAAAGCCTAAAAAGAATAAACATGAATAATGATGACATCTTACCCATCTGGGATTACCCATCTTCACATATCAACCAAGTTGTCGACAGTATTGGTTAACTAATGTAATCGGGAGAATTAGGCTGTGTGTATAAAACAATTGAGCCCCTCATTTTTTTTCTTTCATGTGATTAGAACCGAATCTCAATTTACAATGTGTCCAGAAAGTCCCTTTACACCTTAAGTAAATGCGTGTAACAGTGTAAGATGGTAAGTTATTTAAGATTTGAACCTCCCATCCCGATCATTGATATGGCAACAGTGCTCCTCTCGTGAATTACAACGTGATTGCCGCGTAACTGCCACGTGACTGCCCAGGGTGGAGAATAAAATTTGTGCGTTGACCAGCTCATTGTCCCGCCTTTCTGAGTTTGGTGAAGTGTAATGTAAAATACAAGCGACTTCACTTTGGAGGAGCGCTCAGTAACAAGTGTGTGGGTCCATAAACGGATGCACAACAACGAAAATATGTCACAGGTGATGGATAAGCTTCCTGAACGGTTCGGTAAGGAGCCTCCAAGTCGTCAGCCTTTGATCCCGTGGGAGAAGAAAGCTTTTCGCCTGGGAAGTGTTTCGGATGCCACTCTGCAAGTCGACCAGAAAGCATGCTGCAGAACTTGGAATCAAAACGAGCACAATGCAAATCCACATGAAAATGGACTTGGGACTGCAAGCATTCCGGTCAATGAACTAACGGACGATGACTTAAATCACCGGCAAGAAGCGTGCAGGATCTTGTTGGAAGCCCTCCCCACCATTTCTGCTCGGAAGTGCATTCTTTTCTCTGATGAATGAACAATTTATCGGAGTTCGCGGGATAGGAACATCTTCATATGAAAAAGGAGAACCTACATTTTTACCAAGAAATTGAGAACAATCCGCACTTCATGCATTGGGCGGGGATGACTGAAGAACACATCTTTGGTTCGTACTTCTTTAAGGGTTTCGTGACCCAGGTTACTTATCTGGAGATGTTTAATGACTGGTTTCTCCATAGCTGCAGAATTTGGGCATTAACGACACGGCTGTTTACCAACTCGATGGAGCTCCTACCCACTTCGCACTTGCTGTTTGTGAACGCCTGAATGAACTGTTCCCTGCCCGGTGGATAGGGTGTGGGTCCCCAAATTCACCAGCCCCTTGTCCTTGGCCACCTCGAAGTCTGGACCTTATGACACTAGCCAATGCCGTATTATCAAATCATACATCAGGAAGAAGCGGTACGTGGACGCTGAGCTTCCAGCATGTGACACCGCAGCTGCTAAAGCGGATGAGTAGGATGACATGAAGGTGTATCAAGGTGTGCAGGGATAATGGTGGTGCTCAGACGAACACTGTACAAATAACTGTAAGTGCTTTTAAAGTGTTATTCAGGTTAGAATGAAATAATTGCACGTGTAAAGGGACTTTCTGGCCACCTATATATATAATTCCTAGATAAAAGAAACGACCGAGACGACGTCCAAATGCAAGATCGGTAGATGAAATCAAGCGTTTTTCAGGAGCTACATGGATGAGGATTGCAGCAGACCCAGATATGTGGAAAGAAAAGGGGAAGTCTTCATCCAGCAGTGGATAGAAAACGGTTGAATATGATGATTTATATATATATATATAAATCTCATGTGCACAAGATTCTTTTATGGCTTGTAATTTACTAAATTAAGGAAACATAAATCGAAAAATGCACATAAAGTATACAACAAGCTCATTCAAAAATAAAACATGAGAACTAAATAATAACAAAAAATAAAAATCGATTTAAGAAATAAAAAGTTTAAATGCGTTTACAGAGGTTCGTACCTAATCGTAATATCAATGTAGATACAGCAATTGACTGTTGAATGGTCTAAGAGTTTTGAGCCTTTCGTGTGGGCGTCAATGCGAAACATTACGTCACAGATTAACAGCTTGTGTTGTTAGCGAGGGAACGAGTCAACTTTGGCAAATTTCTTCTTGTCCAAGTGTAACCAAGTCATATCGTTTGAGAATTTTTGTGTGATACACGACGGTATGAGTGATCTTGCAAATAGTACGGTACTCCACAACCTACTAAAGATACTGTATAATTTGCCGAAAATAAAGAGAAATTATGAATGAAATCCATTTGTAAAATTTTGTTATGTTCGTTGGTGAATGGTTGCTTAATACCAACAAAATAATATTAAATATCCATCAACACAAAAGTATTTTACACAGTTGTGAAGAACAAATATAGTGTGTGACGTCTTTAGCGAGGATCTGAGTATGATACTGAACTAAATATTAATTAGTATTTCAAGAAAATCAAAAGTTCAAGCTTAATTAAAGGTTTTTAATTCAACATTTATTTTTCTTTATATTTTTCTAAACAATACACTTGAAGTGAAATAAAAGGATTATTTGAAGCAATTTAGGAGAATAAATGTGGTAAAAGCGGCGATCCGTTTCAGTCTTAAGTACCAAGTGTTGTGAATCCTTACTCAACCACTTTGTCCGTCTCTCGACAACTTCCAACTCAGAAACTACTAACACAACATAAAGTATGATGTCATACTGCGTCTTGCTTAGCAATTGTTGGGAGTTATTTGCGAAAAAGTTTAAGTGAACAGATTGAAAACTTCTTTGTGGCAATAAAAGGACATCTGCTGTTAACAATTTGCCGGGACAACGGGACACATGACAAAAAAGGATAGTCCCGTTAAGAACTGGGCGTGCACTCATCCTACTTTTTAAAGCCCGAATCGCCATGAAAAGATTTAATTCAATAAATGTATGAAGAGAATACATTTAACCGCATATTTCTCTTGCTTCGTTGAAATTAGCAAACAACAGGTTCGCTTTTCTGACGATTTTTCCCTGACTCGTAACGTAATAAAAATCGTCATATGAACAATTAGTTAATACTAAGGATAATATAATTTAAGTAAATTAATCACGCCGTTTTGCATTCCGAAAAAGAAATATTCAGGGCAGAAAGGCGACTTGAATTTTTTTTTTAAATTTATTGTGGAAAAGCTATACAACAACAACTATATAATAACATTTTAACTGAACCGTAGAAGGTCAACAATTAGTGCTCCCTGAACATAGAATTACATGAATTATAAACAGTCCCTTCCAAAAGTAACAAACAAGGTTGATAGAATATCGAATATTACAATATGAAAAGTGTTGGATATTACTTTAATATACTGCACGATAGTAACATGCATATTTTTTTAAAATCAGGACCTTAGGAGTCGTCCACAGTTTCATGTTCAGACGTTGAACGTACCAGTCACTAGTAACAATCACACGTTCACGTTTCAAAATATATAGAGTGACGGCGATGAGCCACATAGAAAATTTACGGCGAGTCGGGGGAAAATAGCGATAGAAGGGTCGACGAAACAGATCGTCACATTTAATATCTTGGGCAGGAATACGATTTATGCGACCATAAATGGCTTGAAATTTATGCCAGATATCTAGTTTCTTTTCACACATGATCAGATTATGAAATAAGGACTCTGGGATTCCACATTGGGGACATGCGTCCGTGTTACTGATGCCTTTCTGAAGTAAGTTGGTGCCAATGGGATCCAAATTGTACACTTGTATGAACATTTGATGATGCAGTTTTGGTTGATCCGTTAAAGATGACAAATTGGCGCACGTATTGGCCCATTCGGGCGCGGTACATGCTATAGGAATTGAAGTGTTCTGACGAATAGGTTGCATAAATTTGTCATAGAAATTTCTGATAGAGAATTCCTCTATATGCACCCGACTTATCACCACATAGGCGAATTCCAAATAGATATCTGCAAACTTTTTTTTTTTTTTTTTTTTTTTTTTTTTTGTTAAGTGGGGGGGGGGGTATCTTCTAAATATCGAATGGCTAATAAACTGGCATCATACGTCAGAGTGTTTTGATGGAGGGTTAGAACCTGTAAGAATCGGTGCATGAGGAGCGCTTGAGCTTGATGTTGAACGTCTTTCAAATTGACCCCACCATTTGCTAGGGTATGGTACAAAATATGACGCGGAGTGCGTAACATCTGGCCTTTCCATATAAAGTAGCCTATTGCTTTATGAATCTCTGCCCAAAAACGTTTAGAAACAGGCAAAATTTGAGCACGATAATACAATTTACTGAACACAAAGACGTGTAAAAAGCGAACTCGATCCAAGATGGAGGACAGGCAATCTTTGTGAGATACTAAATCCTTAATGACCATTTGGAGAAGTGCTTGTCCGTTTCTATCAATCATGTGATTGCGCTCTGCGGACCAAACAATGCCTAAAATTTTCATAGAATCTTGAATGTTCACAGTCGCTTTTAAGGCTTGACTAACGGGACTCTGTAGGTCTAGTGCCTGTGATTTGTCTTGATTTTGTTTTATGCCTGAAACCTTTTCAAAAATCTTGAGTAGATGTTGAATGGCGATAAATTCTTGATCCGATTGAATGACATAACTGACGTCATCGGCATACATAACACAACATAAATTAGTAGTAATTAATCTTATACCCGACAATCTCTGATGAACTGCTAGAGCATAAGGTACCATCCCGATGGTGAAAAACTGAGCAGCACAAGAGCATCCTTGTAGGACCCCGGATTGTAAGGGGATGGTATAACCAAGTTGCCCGTTAATTAGCAGTTGCATCGAGCGATTTTGGTAGATCCATTGAATGAGAGAGATGAAAGCGTCGGGGAAGTTCATCAATTTCAGGATAGAAAATAAATATGAGTGACGAATCGAATCATGAGCTCTTGAAAAGTCTGATTGCAACATGAGGAGGGGGAAAACTGTCCCACCGTTAGCGTGCCACAACATATCACGAATATTCATCAATTGAATATAAATTGGAACCGCGTCCTTGATCCCACCTTGACAGGGGTGAACCACATTAGGTAATACTTGAGTAAGGCAGAGAGATATTACTTTAAGCAAGATTTTGGCATCCGTGTTCTGCAAATGGATAAGGCGACAAGTATTCATGGAAGCGATCTTATCAGGTCGGTTTGTTTTTTTGAGAAGAACACCAATACTCGAAAAAAAATCAGCTGTAAGAGATGGATAAGTCCAAAAGGAATTAAATACGACAGATAGTTCTTGTGCGACAAAGTCTTGATTTTGTAGGTACCATCCCAGACCCACACCGTCTTTGCCTGGGCTGGACGAAACATTCATCTGGAGCATGGCCTGTTTAATTTCGTTGGGTGAAAAGGGTTGAATTAATAGAGACTGTTGGAGGGCAGAGATCTGTGGAAGGGCCTCGAGACCAAGTTCATCCAATATGTCCAGTGGAGGGTCAGGTGCTGCCTGAAAATTCCTAGTGTATTGGGCGCATATAGTATCATATATTCCTGGCCCATAAGATAACTGACCTCTGTCATCGCTAAAGCTATTGATGAAACGTTCCGCTTGTTTTTTTCGATCCCTGGTGACAGTATCTAACGTGGCTGTTTCTTTAATTCCACATTTAGCCACGGATGTGCGATGTAATAGGCCGGCTAATTTGCGTCTGTAAATGCTATTAATGGTACCTTGAATGTTACTAACTTTAGGAACCCATGACGAATCCTGTAAAGCGCGATGATGATATTCTTGTAACAGGGCCTGATAGAATTGCAGTAATCGTTGAGAATCGGTATAATAGGCCCGAGTGAATTGTTTAAAACCTTTGGACAGGAACTTTTTCTTTTTTTCCCATGCCTGAATGGCCGTACCACGTCCAAAATAACGTAAGCCTGTTTCACGGATAAGAGTACGTGAGACCTCTATGAATTGCTCAGAATTCAAAAAGTCGGGATTTAATTTCCACAAAAAGTGTTGTCGCATATGAAGGTTAGCTCGCCACTTGAAATTAATATAAAGTAAGGCATGGTCTGAGATGGCAAGCCTCGATACAGCTATATTGCGCATTTGTGGTAGGAGATGGGAATTTACAAAGATAAAATCAATTTTGCTCTTAACTCGCCCATGAAAATAAGTAAATAAATCTTGATGCGGAAAAAAATGGGACCACACTTCACTTAACTGAAAAGATGACACTATGGAGTGAAAAGATGCACTATA
>JAGDQP010033035.1:0-20914 GCA_022664845.1 Lepisma saccharinum
TTCAGAGTCATTCAGGACAAGTGATATCGATAGTGAAAAATGACTATCTTTAGTTTCTCTTTTGTAATTGTATTATTTTCCTTTTCAAGCTGGATGTTTGATATTTTAAATTTAGGGCACATCTGAAGCGTCAAAGAATCAATATAATGTGCATGCTAATTGATTAGACAAGTAGCTTGAATTGAAGCAGAACTACAAGTAGACATTGACAAAAGTGCTATTTTGTATTACTAAAAAAATATTTTTAAAAATCATACGCTATATGGAAGTCAAAAAGCATCGATTGATTCTACTGATAATTACGCAGCAAAAATATTATTGAAATTTGATTTTAGAAACCTGTTCTTAGAACATAGACCTCCAACTAACAAGACAGATATTGGAGTACCAGTACCACAATAAATAAACAAGAATTCGTATATTAAAGTTGTATATGACGTATAGAAGGAGACCAGGCAATAAAATATAGGCAAGTTTTTGTAAATGTAACATTCTTATTTGGGAACAGAGCTGACCTACGAACATGGATATGTTCTAAGCCAAGGTATTACGAAAAAAATAAAACCATAATTGGCTACACATCAAAGTGGACATGTCAAGTTTTCATACGAGTGTCTGCGACTCGAAGTGCAATAAAAGGAATTAAAGCGAGAATGGCAACGCCTATTGTAAAAATCGATCAC
Organism: Lepisma saccharinum; assembly: GCA_022664845.1. Classification (NCBI taxonomy): domain Eukaryota; kingdom Metazoa; phylum Arthropoda; class Insecta; order Zygentoma; family Lepismatidae; genus Lepisma; species Lepisma saccharinum. The sequence continues at coordinate 684 of JAGDQP010033035.1, forward strand.
TGGTTCCACTTGAAACATGACAAGATAACAAAACGTTTTGACATAGGAAGATTATTGAGTGATTGGATGATGCTTATAAACGTAAGGATATCAACATAGTTCCCTGTGATCTTTGCGTGATGGCTTTGGGCTTCCAGATGCTGGAACTTCATTGTTTCTCAGGGTGTGGCTAGTTCCAGGTTGGTCCAGCTGAGCGTGGAAGGAAGGACCGGATCTCGTTGCTATGGCCTTGGCATTTGGCTACCGTGGCAACAGAATCAAAGCATGACACTCTAAACGTGCTTATCCATATAATAAACTTCCATATAAGAAGGTGCACTATATAATTATCAGCTGCTACTAATAACAGTTATAAAAATGTTGATTGATTGAAATGATCCTTCTTCGATCAAAGCTGTGAACAAGACAGGGATTGGAACCTTTTAATAGAGAATTGGCAAGGGAATGGAAGAGGGAGGAGGGTCAATTGGAGAAAGCTGGTATAGGTTCGATTAAAAGCAAATAAGATAACCAACGTAACAAGTAACGAATAATAATAATACACGAACCTTCTATTGAAGTAGTAAACATCTCTGGTCGGTGTTATCTTATGATCTGATGCTTTTGTTCACAAACTATAGAGTTCTCTGTTGAAATCTCGGCTGAACTGTTAGTGGTGTTATAAGTTTCCACATAAATTTTCCTTGTAAGGGAAGTGTCAATGAGTTTACATCGAAATCGTCCCTATAATTTCGCTGAGAAGATCTACGTCTTATAGAAATGTTGTATCTCAAACAACTAGCTGCTGTTTTCAATTCTAAGGTGCTGAGATTCAGGTTGCAATATTGTGTTATGAAAGATGTATCCAACAGCAATTTGACGCCCCTTCAGGGACGAGTGTAGCGATGAAGCGCTGCGGTGTAGTGGGAGACGCTACAGCTATCTACGGTTTCATTTCGAGACGAAAGTAAACAGTTGTAGCGTTTCATTCACTTGATTATAAATACCAAAAAGAAAATAAGTAAATATTTTAAACGCCCCCACCGGAGTTAAGTAAATATTCGAATAAATCATTTATGTAATTAATTCGAAAAGCTAAAATGGCTTATTGAACCCACTCCACTTTCACCCGAAATTCCACACATTCCGCACTTCAATTCTATCATTCACACAAGTAGTTACTTAACTCACCAGAAACAATCAATCATCTAAGCTCACGACCCTCCCCCTTCGCACAAACACACAAAATATAAACTTTGCAATATTTCAATATCAAAGCAATATATACAGGATAATTCAAAAAGGTCAATACAGTCTTGTTTCTCACAAATCGACAAAGTTGATCATGTATTCCAAAATTTTGACTTTCCCCATCATTCCACTTTCATATACCACTATACTTAATTTCCTTGTCGGTTTGTAAAGTACCAATTACACTAACATTTTTGAATAACCCTGTACTTAAGTAATATGAAGTAATACGCAACTAATCACTGCACACAAACGTGAGGATGTTTTATGGCGTTTTCAGTTTTAATGCTTGTTTAAAGATCAGTTATGAAAATCATTAATTACATTCAGTAATTTCCAATTCTGCCATAGTTATCATTTCATAAGCGGACGTCCCATGACCTCAACGCTTTACAGTATTTTGAATTACAGTTCGTTACAAGATCAAGAACTAAAACTGCAAAATGAAATATACACCCAATAAGAACACCCATGCAAAGAACACATGGAGTACAAGAAAGAACAAATCACATATTACATCTCATACATTTTTTTCTCTTTCTGAATTTTATAACGAAGTTTACATGTATTCTACGCATGTCTTTAGATCACTCTCTCCACGTTAATAAGGCATTTGCTGTCAAAAACGTGTCCACAATATACAGCCTATCGTAGATATTCACTAATGATTTGGTAATATAATATTTCAGAGAAGCTTTAATTTGCTTACGGATCATGACCTTTTCATGAGCCTGAGAGTTTACATCAATTCGATATCTATCATAGATTTGTTTTGTGTCGCTGCTAAGCTTCCTCAATCTTTCTCTTTCATTGGCGTTATCCTACTTTGGAATTTCTTTGATAGTCAAAATTTCTGTGACTGCCTGGGTGGTAAACAGACTGAAGGCCAGATGGGTAGTCATTACAGAATGGGGTCTAGACATTGTGTCGTCACTGATATAACTTCCCTACTTATGAAAAGATTGAAACAAAAATTTATAGCAACCTAATTTAGTGTTTTCCGTACAGAATTATTAGCTTTCAATGTAGTCACTGTTACCTTGCATGCAGTTTCGCTATCTTTTCACCCAAATACTAAAACCAGAACAGTACTTTCTGGATTACCCTCTGCATACTTTCTGTCTCATGCTCTCAATTCAGTTTTAACAACCTGCAAGTTAAAAAACGATACTCTCTTATGTTGTTTTTCTTAGGATCCAGTTCTGAACTGCATGATGGGTAAGGGTCAATATGTCAGTCAATTGTGGCGCTAGCCTAAATTGTTCCAAAGAACGTGCGGTCTGGCGTTGTCCTGATGACGATGTTTATATTTAATATCTTATGAGGTCTTTTTTCCGATAGCTTCCTTAAGCTTGTGGAGTACGTAGCCACGTTAATTTATTTGTGAGTTAACGTTTACGCAGACAACGTGACTTTGCGCTTACTTCATATTAACCTACACTCTTCACTTGGCTGGACCATAAAACACATTTAGGGTGCCAAATGACCTCTTTAATTGTAATTCAGTGACCTTCACTAACATTTCATCAACTGCCTCTCAGATCTCATCGCCGATAAAGATTAAATTGGTCCATTGTTTGTCGGCAATATAAATTTCTCATTCTTGGAACCTCTTTGCCGATTGTAAGATTTTGTTTACGCCCACTAATGCATTACTTGACAGACTTGTTGTGTTGATCGCAAGTGGTGTGACTCCGTCCATTATTCAAAGTTACATCACAGTCCGTTGTTTTCGGTTCAAATCTTTAGAATCAGTTATCTGCCAAGAAAGAATACACAGTTACGGGTAATGTACTATTCTGAAGCATGTTGAGTACGCAACAGATTTGAGGAATCTCTTAACTAATATGTTTCAATCTCTTCTCGTACACATACGACCAGAGTTTCAGTTTTGGGATTGTAAAGGCAAAATTGGGAGGGTGTAAGTGAAGTTTTGTACTGTTTCTATCGATTTTTCACAGCAAAAGTTTAAAAGTTGGAGGAGGTGTTGTCGAGACTTTGGGGGGTAAGCTTACTCCCCTACAGGGGGGTCTGGCGTAATCACTGCATATGACGAGCAAACAAGCAAAACGTCATATGTCCATTTTTCATGCAACACAGTTCCTTTTTAAGACCTTATTGAAGAGCTGTAGTAAATCATGAAAAGTGATTTTACAACGACGTACACATTACAATGGGATACTTCAGGAAAACACTTTGTGTTATCGATGCAGCTCTTTATTCAGGCCTTAAAACGAATAAAACCTTTTATTTAGCAAGTAATGGACATGTGAGGTATATCTTACTTGCTCCTCAAATATAACGATAATACATAATGTTACATACCATCTGTACTTACGCAGTTTTGTTTCATAGCTGTTAATATCTGAATGAGTGAAGAGATGCTGAAGAAATGTTCATGAGGTATCTCGTCTTCATTTGTCTTGTGTGACTGAGGAAAACTCCTGTAAATTCCGAGATGATTTGGTCCCAGAATTTGTAGTATGAACAATTAATATCCTGACATATATACCGAACGTCAAAAGCAGCGTATTGATTATCATACTTGCACCCTATTCGACCAGATTCTAAACTTGAAGTCTGCACTCATACAATTTTACTAGTGAGTTTGATTTGACTTAGGAACTTGAAGAGACAATTCTTGCATCGGACTTTATTATAAAATGAATAACAAAGTATAAAGGTTGGCCCACAAGTAACGTTAGTAGCTCCAAAATATTTTTAAATGGTCCTAAAACGATCTTCAGCCTTGTAAACAAACTAAGTATGTTCAAAGTATTACTACGACGTTACAACCTGTGGAACTTCTTTCACATAATCAAAACGCTGTTCACAAATCTTGTTTCTTAAAGATACAAGAAAGTAGACGTCAGAGGTACCAAATGAACAGTACAATTAACTTCAGATTCCCAATAGCCTGTAAAATTTTCATGAAAAAATATAAAAGTGCACGTTATTATGGTGTAAGACAACACAGCACAAATCGGCATTCACTTGGCAGGATTTTCTGATAACCAAGATCATCGAGTAGCGTTTCCATGGTGCTATGATTAAAATTAATTGTTTCAAAGAGCTTCTGGATGGTCACACGACAATAAACTTCAACAAGGTCACTTCTGGTGATGGTCTTCCACTATGTTCTTTAATGTCCACGGACGTTCTTCCTTCTTGTCGCTGATGAGACAAACTTGATAAACCCATACACTGGTCGTAGTCTTCAGTAGGTTTTGGTACTTGAAACCCCACATTTTTCAACCGTTCGATTACATCTCATTGTCTTTTCACTAACATCCTCCTTGTTTCATACTCTGATCTGGAAGAAACCATATATGGATATTACTTATGCTAATAGTCGTGTTCAATTTAAAAAATTTGATAAAAGCTAATAGAATTATGTATGATGACTGATGAGACATTACTTTAGAACAAACATAGTATAATAAACAATATATATGATGTACTTATGTAGTGGTATATGACTATTTACAAAACGATTAATGTGACAGAAACTCTGCTAAAGGATACCTACAGTATTAGTGACTCCTAAACTATTAATGACTCTAAATTATTAAAGGATTAGTGATTCTAAACTATTTATTACACATGTTGAAAATGCATCCTTTGTTATTTACGTTGTAGTTACAACTTAACGCATTCCTCAGGATGTAAGCCAGACTGAAATGTATGCTAGCCTAATTTAATTGTAAATCAAGTCTTTGTGACAGATATTCAATTACTGATACCTGTAGTTGTGCGCGAAAATTAGCAATGTTGTGGTTTGAAACATGTAGTATTGCATAATAACGTAATACTTGACATTAACATATGTCTTCGTTTGATGCAGTATGTAACTTGCATCTAATTTGTTAAGAGCGAAACTTCATTCTTTTCAAAGTAAAAATGTCAGAAGTCAAAATTAGTAAGTGTTTGTTTGTAATGTTAGCATTGCTTTCCTCTAATATATGTTGCACTGTGAGGGAAGTAATAGTCAACCTGTGTTAAGTAACAATTACTTACTCATAAAAACTAGTCGGAAATCAAGTTTTGCTTCTTCTGTTTTTATGTCTCCTCAAACTTCACATTCATACAAATTGTCCTTGAAGAGAAATGTACATACAAACCATCCTATAGGATTTGTAACTTCTTATTAACTGTCTGTGCGTTCAATTGGAAAATATAGGTTGGACGTTCGATGGTTGTATAGAATAATAATCTACAATTTGAAATACAAATAGTTTCTTTTAGTTATTTTCTTCATTAAATTGAACAAAGAAAATAGCACACCAGACAGAATGAAAATGATACTAAATTAGAATAAGAAAAACTCACAACCCGACAAAAAAATCAACTTCTTAGATATAATTAAGAACAGGTAAAAATGAATTTTTAAAAATATTAATATCATCCTGATAAGGGACCAATTTAGCTAGTTTATTATGGTTGTAAGTAAGGCTCGTATTCTTATGACGTCATAATTTTATCTGAACTATGTTCCATGCCATCACGTTTCTAGTATTTGAGAACGTGATGACGCACTTCGTTAGTCATATAAATGTGTATTGTATTGATCATATAAATATATTTTGTTTCTATATTTTAGAGATAAACTATATTTGAGCCAAATAATATAGAAACATATTTTAAGAGAGATTCATCTTCTTTTTAACATTTCTCCCGATTTTGTTCATAATATCATAATGGATGCGAACTTTGTTTACCTAATTATATTTTAATATGTTTTTAGGAAACATTTCCAGATTTTAGATTATACTTTGGTGATAGATAATTGGGAATAAATCCACGCATATGTCTGACATGACAATGAACAAGAAAAGGATTGGTTTGATCAATAAACATTGTGGTTTATTTTTGGACGCATGTCGCACAAATTTGTACAATTTATACGGTATATTGAATCTGTTGACAAGCCTTTTGTAGAGGCATAGTCTACAAGCTGTTGAGGTAAAGGTCGTATGTATTTTCTTCTTATTAACAAAGAAATACATCTTCAATTACAGAAAGCATAAATCTTGTTCAATAAACTAAAAATTATTTTCTGATTGCAAAACACCCCAAGCCAACTTTTTTTTTGTAATTTCATTTCGTTGAGATCTATGTTCCAAGAGTTATCTACTTGCATAATATTACATCCTAACTCCAACGCAAATCTTTTTTATAATACAAAATAATTTCATCTGAATAGAATAACACCCTAAGTCCTTAGACTGTTTTTTGTTCATCCTGAAAAAATACTCCGGTGGACTTACGATGTTTTGCAATTCAGGTCTTCAATTGCAGTAGGGGGTAAACCAATTTTCTATTATGCAAAAGTTTTACACAGAAGTAGCAGATAATTATGTGATTAGGTGAACACGACAATGTAAGATCTGTTAAATGGTGAGGTCTAAACTTGCCGTGAATGAGTTGTTGCAATCGGAAGGACTTCAAAGATGGTTGTTTCTCAAAAGAATTTAAGGAATTCAGGAACTAAAGTTGTGTCGTTGTATGAAATAGTTTCCATTTACGGAGAAAGAAGGCAAAACAAATCGACAGAGTCCTTGTCAGTGGTTCCTGGTGATGTAAGGAAATAAAAAATATCTCGCTCTTGCCACGGCTAGCTGGTAAAAGGATATAATTGTAGCTATTTAGTCTAAGACTTAAAGAAGCAATTTTTAATTGTAGCGTTGTTACTTATAACAACAAGAAGACAATTGAACAGCAATAATCATGACTCAAAAGGTGTGCAACATTAAGTTTGCAAGAGCATGGTTACATGTTTTCAAGATCCATGTGACACATGAGTGGAATCATACTGATTGATAGAAGGGTATGATATATCTGGCGTTTACCTTAAGAGAAGAGTTTGTGAAAAATTAACGGAAAATCTCCAGTGGTGTACTACAGGAAAATTTAAGTTTCCAAAAGATTCATTGAAGAGTAAAGGAAGCAGTTACAGTACGTAGAATTTTCTTTAAGAAGGAACTGATGTATTTACTGTATAACAATGTAATACTCAACCTAGTACTGTAAGTTTCAACTATTGACGAGTATGCATTTGAACTACATGACACTGACTGCAACGACAAATTCTCCCTCGCAAATCCCAAATTCTACGCAACATTAGTAGATGCAGCAACACCATGTCCTAAAACACCCCTTGAAACGAAAGTCTAATTACGTTGATGACTGACACACAGTCATGCTGATATTTGATTATATACAGACGATAAAAATTAGTTTAATTACTCCAAGGTAATGTACCTCGGCGGGAACACACCAAGCCGCCATAGCTCAGCGGTATAACGTTGGCGTTGCATTCGGAAGGTCGTGGGTACTATCCCAGAGGCTTACCATCCTGAGTTAGGTTTTTATCTTACCAAGCAAATGCTGGGATGGTAACTTCAACATAGACTCTGGTGGACACCTTTCTGAATTCTTTCCCCTTCTCTATTTCATCCTGAGCCTTAGATGCCAAAGATCATAAATAAAATTCAAACTTCGTGGGAATACAATTGTGATTAATAGTTGTCGACAGTATTAACTGATTTATTCATTTCAACACAATAAATAATTACCCAGTTGTAGTGCTCAGACATTCTTTCACTATTTGGAATACTTACCAACCCACTATTAAACTCATTTTGAATTTTAATGCTGTTAATACCAACATCAAGTTTGTTAATATTTTTTTAATGCATATTGTTGTAGATTCCATTCATTCTCCGTATTGGCTACGATTTTTTAAAAATATATTAATATTTTTTCATAGCAAAAGCAATTACTCGTGTTGTATGTATTTCTTTAAAGTTACTTTGTAAAATATAGTTCGTTACTCGTCTTACCATTGGTTTTACATGCTACAAGGTTATTGATCTATTATGTAAATTAGCTATTAATATGCCAAAAGCCTGGTTTATTTGCTCCAGCTAGTTCTTTTGTACTCTTTTCTCCTCTTCTTCTCCTTCTTGGGTAATTTTTCCGTGATCAGTTATTATTCCGTGACTAAACAACATCTATTAGGTTTGTGGGTGGATTCGACAAGCCTTTTATAATAGAGTCGAGACCTGTAGTTAAAAAAGTTGATCTTGCACGGCACATGAACATTTTCCTTCATCCCTCTCTTTTATAAATTGTCATTCTTTACGTGTTTACGATGTGTATTCAGAAATTGGTATGAAACTGAATAGGTTTTTCATTATCTTCGGTTCTGCTTTACGTCTAAATCAGTTGGGATCTTCTCTTTGCGGCAACTGACTTCTCAACATTACCAAATCTTGTTCTAACACGCCCAATGCGAAACGTAATTTCTTGTGCGGTGGTTATTTCTAAGTTCATTGATTGGTCAAATGGAGAGTTAAACTGGGTAATAGCTTACTCCTTTTCATTACCTTGTTACTGTGCTTCTTGTTCCCTCCCATTTCTGCTTGTCACAATGACAAATAGAGGTGAACTCTTTTCTCCAGTTGATTTGTTTGCTAGGTGTGTTAGTTTTTAGACTGTCCGAACGCCTTTTAATCAGTCTTTGGTAATGAGAATAGCATGTAATTTATCCGAATCTATCTAAAGAGAACGTGATCGGATTGATATGTATGGGTATCAAATGTTTTTGAGACAGATACATAGACATTGATAAATTTTGATGCAAGAATATACATTTGTATACGTCCAAGGTTATACACGCATCAATAAATCATATACCTTGAACATATGTAAGAAAACGGGTGATGCACATTAATGAAGCGTATTTCTTCTTTATGAAATCTAAATCCAGTTGCTAAATTAATTTGTTAAACGAAATATAGGTCAGAGAATAGATTGCTGCAAAATTAGCCATATCTGCTCATACACAAGGCTAAGGTGACAAGCTTCTTTTATTTAATATATAGCGAAGATTATGTTTCAGAATAAACAAGCGTAATTCATTAAACAAGTTCCACGGAACTCATACACTGATTGAACATTAATGATACTTTAAATTCTTCATACATGCTATTCTTGAATTATTCTTTTACATAGTTATAGCTAATCTGAAGGCCGTTTTACCAACGCTGTAATAACTTTTCAAAACCCTATTTTCGGAATAGAATGCTGGGTCCAGATTCTTGAAGATGTGTTAAAAAGCTTTTCTAATGTTATTGTTATTCTGAAAATCCTTCTATCAACTCTGATCATGCCTCCCAATTTTACCATCCATGTAGGATGCGGAATGACTTAAACTAATTTTAACAGAACTATTCTTCAACATACGAACTTGCAGAAGCTACAGGATTGATAACTTCTTCACCCTTTTCTGAACGAAATTGGAATTTGAGAAGAATATATATCTTTGCTGTAGCTAAATATACTATTAACTCTTCACGACCGCCATCTTGAAGTCCGCCATATTGAATCTCGATTGATTTTCTTAAATGGGAAGGGGTCATGTAACCAACCAAAATGAATACAAGTCCATATCGATAAATCTCAAAACCCAGGAACAATTTGTGCTGATTTTGGTTTCATTTTCTTCGTTATATCAGAACGAAAAGGGTGTTTTCGGGCTATTAATTTATTACTCGTATAGAAGTGGTAAATATACGTATCTCTCACAATAATAGATTTACAGAAAAACGGACTTCACAAACGTATTTCTCTTAAAATTCTAGTCCAGAATGATGTATTATATGACCCTTTTCTATTTAAGAAAATCAATCGAGATTCAATATGGCGTACTTTAAGATGGCGGCCCTACAACAGGTAGGACCTTCCACCCACTACCCATTACTGTGTATTTGTCTTCCATTTCTTTCAATAAATTTAAGAACATAAGGATATTTACACACTTTAACAAAATTCGGGTTTTATATAATCGATATCTCGCAAAGTAATTGCGCTCAGAGCATGTGCACACAGTCTGACATTTTTATTATGACGGAAGAAAAACATATATAATTCTTTTCTGCCCCATCAGTATGTTTGCTTGTAAGTTCAATACTGAACGCCATAAAATGTCTACTGAATGAGCAGTGAAGCAGTTATTCTCTTAATTCTTTGTTTGTCCTTTCTTTGTAAAACTACAATCTAGAGACGGAGAAATCATTGACATTCAAAAAGGGAACTGGATAATGATTACTTCTCATTATGTCATAATAGCCTTCATCAGTGCCATTATCGTCAATGCCATGGAAGATGAAATGTTTTTAAACCACTTTCCTTTCACAGTGTTTAATGGACGTCGTGACCGGAGATAATGACCCCCCCACTTACATGTCACTAGCTTCGTGTTGACATACATTCTTTCTGTATATTTACCAAGCGACTAATTTGACGCCTGCACACATATACACACTAACACATCACATAATGTGCGCATGTGGTATTATAAAGCATCCTTAGAACTCATATTTCATTTTTAACCATGTACCATACCGAAATGTAAGAAATAAAAGCATTACATTGGCGAAGATCGTATAAGGAAGTGGCATGTTGTGTGCGACTGTAATAGAATGGTAATTGGATAAGCGCATACAGGAGGAAAGGTCAGTTGCGATACATTTTTCTCGATAAGGACTTCCGATGTGAAAAAGGGGTTCTTACACTGACATTGCCCGGAACATCAGCCTCTTTCAGGAAGAGGAAATCTATTCGTGCGAAGCAGGAGAACGTTCCATCTCAATTGGTGAATAAGAATAGTCAGTTCTGGGTTTGAAATCTGAGACTGGACACAAGCAAATAGAATTTGTCCTGAATTTCAATACAAGAAATCATCCGCAAAATAGTTGATAAGTATTGGATTAATCATTCAGTAAAATAAGCACGTGCTTAGGGCATCAAAGGAACGATGGATTCTGCAGAGTTGGAATGGAATCAAAATATGCTTTCCTTCGGACAAAATTCAAAATAGTGAAATATTTGCTGAAGAGCACGTAATATCAGTAGAGATAATATTATATTTTGCTTTACCATATAATTTTAAAAAGATAATTAAAAATCTTTTTTTAAAAAAAAAATGAAATTGTGAGACCTGGTCTGAAGCAGTCCTATATTTTGAATCTCTTTATGTCCCTTTTGCATTTAGTATCATTTCAAGATATCAAGTCATCATTTTGAAGACAATTACGAATCTAAGGGTGGGAATTAGATTTAAGGATTTTATTATTATTATTATTATTGTAGACTCTGAACTGAGCTTACATGTTAGGTTTGAGGCAAAGCGTGCCTGCAGAAACATGCAATGTGATTCGTATAAAAGTAATTGTTTCTCACAGCTCAGTTTACCTCCGTGGCACTTATTGGTTGGTTAGTTGACTTGTGATTACGTCCTGATTGACCTGGTAAAGTTAAAAAAAAAACTTTTGGGTAAAGCGCGCTTCCAAACTCTCACTCAATCACCTGCATCGGACTTGAATCTGTGACCACGCCCCACGAAACAAGGGTGCTAATCTCCCGATGAACCGGGGGCCTAGGGACTATTGAGTCTTGATGTATAGTTACTCCTATAACAGAAGGTTCAAATAAGCACTACTTTTAGTGAATCTCGAAAAATGTTTTGTTTCATTTCTAATATCCCATGTCCATCTGTCAGTCTGTCTACAACGAGGCTAGAGCTTCAACCAAAGCCAGAGATTCTGCCAGCCCCTCCCAATGCAGGTGCTAACCCTCCAAATCGTCGAACACACACACCAACTTTACAATTTTTATTGTTAAAAATTTACAGAAATCCTGCATAACTCCACATATATCAACCCAACTTTACACCCCGCGCAAACTAAAAATGTTAGCAGAACCTCTGACCAATGATTTCATATCTGAGCTCAGGGACTAAGATTTATGCTCTCGTTCTTAACCTAGCGACTCTTAAACTGCCAATCCTTTGCATTTGGTCCCCTCTCTCCAGTCTAAGAATTCAAGCTACTGAATCAATGAAAGCAGGTACAGACAAACTGTTTCCAAATTTCAGTTCAGTGACCTAATTCTCTTCTGGTCGTTTTTAATCTGCTGACTGGCAGGCCCTTTGCATCTGCCGAACCTTCTCCATTTTAAGAATTCACACAAGCGCCTCAATTAAATTGGACGTAGAGATACTGATTTCAGATATGGATTCAGCGGCCGTGACTTACCTAACCGTTTTCATTGTGTTGTTTCTAACGTTGGCACTTCATTGGTTAACTTTTCTCCATTTAAAATAATGGCGCTAGTTTTTATTATATGAAGTTCAGTACATTGTCATTGCACCCGTCCTAATTTTACTCCAAATACTTGTTTGTGTTTCGAACATCATTTGAACTAAATCGGACCCTGGATTTATATACCCTCCCACACCTCTTTCTCTAGTTGCCTCCAAGTATTTTTATACCGCAATTTACTGCCAAAGTTTGTTTTGATCATCATTCGCGTACCCTTTCTAATTCTCTTGCCTGTGAATCCCCAGTATCCCTTTATAATTTAAAAGCCAAGCACTACTACTTGCTTTGGTACACACAGTAACACACTTTGCTTTCTTGCTCCTCGTAGCAATGGAATTCTCAAAACAACACAGATAGAATTGTTAAAAGTATCCCGATATTGCAACAAAAGTATGAACCAACAATGATGTTAATTATTTGTATTTCCAGGGATTTCGAAATGCTACTGTGGCAGCAAACGCAATATGCGAAACTACGAAATGACTTTCAGAGAGAATGCAGTCTTCATTAATATAGTGTCTATACTCTTTAAAACTTGTACCAGAAGCTTTATTTAGTCCTTTAACATGGGAAGGATGCGACACTTATCTACGTATCTTTGACGTTATTCATTTATTTGTTAACATCGACGAAAACCTTTTTTCTTGGTGTAAGAAATATTTCTGACAAAATTATATTACGGAATACAATCAAATGTACTTATTTCTCTGCACTCAATGAAAATCTACAAACTGGAAAAACCAGAAGAGCTAAATTTTCTGTCACCGGTAAAAGGAAGGTACATTTTGGATAATATCAAAGGAAATTCGGATCAATCTTCATCTACAGGAAGCGGCAGGGTTCAAAGCAAAATTGTGGATTAACACATTTTATGGAGATAGCAAAAAATTGGGAAAACAAACAAATGAAAAACTTATCTATGACTGAAGAAAGACAAGCCAAAACAACAGGAAGTCTCGTAGCTAATGGTTTTGTACTGTTCTCTCTTGGCTTAACAAGTCTTGAAAAACTCTGTTTAACAGGCTGTTGAACATTTCATGTATCAGTATTTCATCGATAGATACTAATTAGCATGTTGTTACTACTACAAGTTTTTGACGCAGAATCGTTGAGCAAAACACTTCACAAGAAAACCATTAACAGACACTGTGAATACGTGAATACAGAATAGATTTCTGTTTTTATTGTCGAGACAATCGTAAGACTTTTAAGAAAACGAACCTCGGAATGTATTGACAAATGCATATTATATTTTTATCTATGAAATATGTGTGTTTATATATATGAGTCAGACATAACTCGATCAGAGATTGTATGATATAAGAAATTAAATAGTTTATAATTGTTAATTCTATGTTGTAATCTACTTAATTCTTCTACCAAAGTTTCAAAACTTGTATTATATTTTGCTCTTAAGCTTATTGAAAGTAACGAAATTAGTTTATTAGATCCTAGATTTATTATTAAACGCAGTAAATCTCTGCAATAACTATTCTCGTTTGCAAACTGAATGAACTAACAGAAACAGTTCTTCTAAACTGTTTTTCTGAACAAGTTAGTTACTGACAAACTGATCTCTTAAAAGAATTGAATTTCCCATCTCTAACTGTTATCTCCCATTTCTAACTTGCCAGAAATCCAATTGCCACCGCAGTTGAAACTTTTCATGTTAGAATGCACATATTAGTGACAGTCAATTTCCAAGTTACACTCCTTCTAGACTCTGGAGTACCTACTGGGGGGAAGACATCTAAAGTTATGTATTCATTTCTATCCTAAATGTCATGTGCGTATGTAGTTTGTAGGAAGGTATTTCATGCAAAGTGACACAAAAAAGGTTTAGCCTATCTTGTAAAAATATAAAGTACTTATGGTGTTCTTTGGATAAATATCATGGTAAAAAGGGCTGAGAAGAACTGTTCTCGACGATATATATATATATTATCTTTGGTAGAACTCATTCGGATTCTCTATGTGAAAGGCTGATTTCAGTTTGTTTTCAGGTCATTTTATACCAAATCTGGCAGAACAAAGGTGAAATCATACCCATGGTTTCAGATTTAAATGTAATTTGGTACATTGGTTTTTGGTAGGGTTCTTAGTATAAATTCCAAGATACAGGCTTCTAGGTACCTTGTATCCGGAGATACAGCGCTTCGAAGTTAGCATGTTTTGTCCTTAAAAGTTGACGCGACCAATACTCTACGTATACATACCTATTTTGAATTTTATTTTTTAAGGTCATACTTGATCAATTATGAAAGACAAGTTTAGATGTTTCTGATGTAAATTTAATCAGAGAATTCAAATTTGATAACGAAATTGTGGTAAAATCCATAGTTTTTGGTATATGGTTTTATGTTTATGAAGAAAAGTTTCTTAAATGGTGTTCACCTTGAAACATAATTTCGTGGTAGGGAACTTACACCATTGGAACGAGCAGAAAAATTCTTACAGAATGGTGTATTAAAAACAATGGTATCTCGCTAGGAACTCCATTTGCAAAGCAATACTTTTTGTTTTCTCCCGTTATACAGTGGTGATAAAGTTTTCCTGTTTGAAATTGATGGAAAACGATCGATCTAACAAACATGAAACTTTATGTGAATATGGTTTCATGCTGCACAGAAGACTGAAGTTGAGTTTTTTTTTTTTTTTTTTTTTTTTTTTTTTTTTTTTTTTTTTTTTTTCACGTTAGCATTTTTCTAACATCGTTGACCTCTATGTCTGATGCAAGAAACAGACCAACAAATCACAGAACAGCGTGCATATGTTCTTGCTGCTACCGGATGGCGTGTATCAATAAATACTGTTAACTGACGACTATACAAAGGTAAGTTTATACCAGGAGACTAGTGTTGGTTTACCCAACAGCACAGAAGGGTACACGCTTACAGTGGAGAAAAACAAGAGTGAATTAGTCTCACAAGCAGAAGAAGTCAGTACTTTTCGCTGAAAAGTCCTGATTTTTTTTTTCTGAACAGTGATTCTTGACAAGGACTTGTCTGGCGAGAACTATCGACACGTTAGCATTTTTCTAACATCGTTGAAACATATGGAAATAGAGACGTTTGTTTGAGGTGGTAGTTTTCTTAGAGGGCGCACGAAACCTGCATGTGCCTTCTTGAGGAAGCATGGAAACTCAGCAATATAGGACTGACATTTTAGATCGTCATCGTAGCAAGCCAAATTCCTACCACGATGGAGGCCCGACTAACTTGTAGTCGAGAAATAGTTGGGGAAAGATCGGCGCGACCCATAAGTAGCCTTTCGTCGTCTGGTCATTTTGGGCGTTTGGGCATTTGGGCGTAACCCCGCCCAGCACCCACCTGCCGACGGCGGCTCCTTATCGGATTTTTCAAACCCGACGTCGGCGCCACATTCGCCGACCAAATGCCAACGGGTGCCTGACTTGCTGGGATATTAGTTCTTATACACACGATAGAGCTAAGAAACACATTTTGCAAAACTATAATTCCCGTGCCGACAGAGCATCTGTAGTGGGCCAGTATTTGGAGGAGGAGCATCATATCTGAAGATTGGTGTTGTTAGCAAGGTCTCTGGACTGTATCGATTCTTCGTTCTCTTGTACCCGTCAACGAAGCCTATGATATCTTCAAACGGATTTATACAAATAACTAATCCAGATACCAATGAAACTGGTTCACAAGCTTATTAACAGCATACAATGTCTTTGTGAGGCCGCGGAGAAAATACCGCCTATTGTCTGGCTAATAGTGGACTTTTGTGCTCCCCTCGGAGCCCATGTGTAGATCAGGCCAGTGTA
This sequence comes from Lepisma saccharinum, assembly GCA_022664845.1. Lineage (NCBI taxonomy): Eukaryota > Metazoa > Arthropoda > Insecta > Zygentoma > Lepismatidae > Lepisma > Lepisma saccharinum. The sequence goes on from JAGDQP010033035.1 coordinate 16,866, forward strand.
ACACTATTTTCTCTACAAAAATGTCACAATTGTATCTTGATTTCTTGGTTACCCATCACTAGATACTATTCCTGAAGTTCTTGCTCAGTTAAAACATGTCTGCGTCAGGATTGGTTGGCAACTGTCTGATGTTCATTTGTTCTTTGATTTATGCAGAACAGTGTATTTAGACAAGTCTGTGAGGAATTATTGGGCTTGCAGATTTTTTTTTAAAATACTTCTTTCGAACTCTTAGTGTTTCTTTTCTGCTGTATTATTTTAACACTTTTAGTCTCAAACAGGTAGTAAACTAATTACATTGAAGTCTCTTAATATTTCTTGTTTTATTATCTCAACTTGGCAAATTGCTTTGAGTGTTGCACCGTTCTACAATGAAAAGTTGTCAAGTAATTGCTCTTTATTGCATGCAATTGCCGCGCAATTTTTAAGTGCTCATAACTTTTAGAATGCTAATTATACGCTGTTAGAACAAGGAACAAGAAAATGGCATTTTGAAAATACATAAAGTAGTAGTCAAGTGTATCAGTCGTGACGTCAAGAAAACCAATACTCATTCTGACATAATAAAAACAAAAAGCTATTATTTTCTTTTTGTTCATTTATTGTAAATATATATACGGAAAAGCAAAGCAAAAAAGAACAATAATTAATGGCGGTCATAAATGTAAATAGTACTAAACTGAAATTGCATGTACTTTACCTTGCAGTGATGAAGGCGAGAACTGATTCGATGAATTGTGTATTTAAATTATCACGTGAGATTTGAAAATGTGGTAGGCATTTGAATAATATATAGAAGATTATACAGGATGCTCATGAAGATTGTATAGGTAAATAATTCTTATTCCACATGGGACAATATGTGGCCCCATTGTTGTATAAGCAGTTTTTGGGTTTCTGCATGGTGCACATCGTGTCGTGGAGTGATCTCCGAAATCTCTAAACCAGGGATCTTCAAATGGCGGACTATGGTCCAGATTCGAATCCCAAAGCTTTTTTTCTCTACCTCTATCATTTAACATCATATTAATGGTAATGTTGTACATACTTCACTAGTCGAAATGCAAGGAAAATAGAACATAGAAGTTTAATGTAAATTCATGCTAATATATACGAAGTTTACTTTTTTATAATTATTCAATACATTTATACATAGTAGCCAATAACCACACTGTTACTATCGTGTCTTACTCGACTAACTAAATGGACCGCAAAGGCCTTTTTATTGCAATATTAACGTTAATCTATGGAGCACATCGATGGCGGTCGGTGATAGGCCTATAATAGCCATGCCGTCTGAGGCAGGGGTGTGTTCCAAATAATTTAACAAGGGGCTCGCAAGTTCCTTCACAAGTCACCAAATGTACAGAAAACCACCATATATACAGTATATATCAGTGCCGGATCTAAGTAGGGTAAAAGGGCAAGCTCTCCGGGTGGCACGTTGAGAGGGCGGCAAACAGCTAAAAATAAAAATAATAAAAGCTCCTAAAAAGGAAATAAAATTGCCTATACGTGTTCAAAATTCCAATACCTGCGCGCTAAGACATTTTTTTTATGATATTCCATACAACGTACCTTCATCTTTAAAATTCAAACCCGCGATTCAAATCAGATCAAATCGACTGTCTTACTCGAGTTGGTAATATCGATGGCACGACAGGCTCCAGAGATATTAACAAAAGTACACTACGTGAAGCTAGACAATATTGTGGCCGTCGCATCGGCCGGTGATGTTTTTTTTTGGGGGGCTAAAAACTATGGAAATGGCGGTAAAAGAGTGGTGGAATTATTCGTGGTAATTTTATTGCATAGCGATTGAATAATGGCATATAGTCCTCAATAATGGGAACTATGTGAAGAATAACATGACTGTTGTAGGACATGCTTAAATTAAAAAAGCATTTTCGTTTTATTAATTTTTCCTCGACAACAATGTTAACAAAGGGCTCGTGCAGCCCCTGCGAGCTCCCTCCAGCACAACCCTGGTCTCAGAACTCTTACTTGTGCGCTTCACTGTAATATCTTATAAGCATGACTCTCCAAAATCTGAATAACCATTCTTATCTACAGGTTACGGCGAGTGAGAGAGAAAATATCTACAGGGTACCCAGAAAGTTCCTTTACATCTCAACTAAATGCGTGTAACACTGTAAGATGGTAAAATATTTAAGATTTGAACCTCCTATCCTCATCATGGATACGACAGCAGTGCTCCTCACGCGAATTGCAAGGTGATTGTCGCGTAACTGCCACGTGACTGCCCGGGGAGGAGGATAAAGTCTGTGCGTTCACCAGTTCATTGTCTCGCCTTTCTGTGTTTGGTGAAGAACAATGGAAGAAACCAGCGACTTCATTTTGAAGTAGCGTTTAGAAGTGTGTGGGTCCATGAACGGAAGCACAACAACGAAAATATAACACAGGTGATGGATAGATTTCGTGAACGGTTCGGTAAGGAGCCACGAAGTCGTCAGGCTTTGATCACATGGGAGATGAAAACTTTTCTCCTGGGAAGCCCCCGTTCTGGTCGTTCATCAGCCCGAAGGGAAACATGTACTGAAGTGCATTAGTGATGCGTTCAACCTGCAAGTCGACCAGAAAGCGTGCAGCAGAAATTGGAATTAAAATGAGCACAATGCAAATCCACATGGAAATGGACTTAGGTCTGCAAGCATTCCAACCAATGGCCATCAATGAACTAACGGACGATGACTTAAACCGCCGGCAGGAAGTATGCAGGATCTTGTTGGAGGCCTTTCCCACCATTCTTTCTCTCATGAATGTGCTATTTATCGGAGTTCGCGGGATCGGAACATCTTCATATGGGCAAAGGAAAACTCACATTTTTACCAAGATATTGAGAACAATCCTCCGCACGTCATGCTTTGGGGGATGACTGAAGAACACATCTTTGGTCCGTACTTCTTTGAGGGTTCCGTGACCAAGATTACTTATCCCAATAGCATACATACGTGTTTTCAATGTTGATTTTAGGTTGATTTTAGGTCGTTGATTAACCGTTATCGGTTAAAAAAATACCGTACGTTTATTTTTAAATCATATTTCAACAAAGACATCATAGTGTTGATAACACGTTAATACAACATGTATTCAATATGTTATTTTCAACTATGCTATAATAGATTTTGTTTAATGCATTTCTTACAAATGCTATGTCAAAAAATATATAATTAAAAATTAATGAATTGCACAAACTAATTTGGTGCTCTCATGCGCACGTTGAAAACAGATTGAATTTTAAACCATACTTCAACGAAGATAGAATTTCGTTGATACGGTGTTAATGTGACGTACTTTCAACTATCATTCATACTATGTCCTAGATTTCGTTTCACACTTGAATTTCTAATTTAATTGCTTAAAAATTATAATTAAAAGCAAATACAATGAATATAACTGTATTTTTCATGTATTCATTTACATGTTGAAAACAGGTTGAATTTTAAAATATATTTCAACGATACAGTAACAGAGTAGTGAACTCTCCAGATGGATTCTCGGATAAGTGGTCAACGCGTCGAGCTACCAACGAGAAGTACAGTACGTTTCTGTGTTCGAACCCCACAGCATCCGCTCGGATTTGTTACTGTTGGAAAATTAACACAGTATACCATGATAAAAGCAACGGATAAAATAAAACCAAATGTGTGTATACCAATAGACAGCATTCATGCTTTGTTTTGGCCAACTAAACCCGTTTCTTCTCAACCATTATTGAACGTCGAATAAACCATGAACAGACGGACATTTCTGTACGTTTACAACGTTTACATAACATTTCGGCACTAATGTTTAATCCACGTATTTTCAACGTTTGTGTGCTACTGGAGGAGTATCTGGAGATGTTGAATGACTGGCTTCTTCCACAGCTGCAGAATGTGGACATCAACGACACGGTTGTTTACCAACACAGTGGAGCTCCCGCCCACTTCACACTTGCTGTTCGTGAAAACCTGAATGAACTGTTTCCTGGCCGGTGGATAGGACGTGGGTCCCCAAATTCACCAGCCCCTTATCCTTGGCCGCCT
>JAGDQP010033036.1:7136-20914 GCA_022664845.1 Lepisma saccharinum
TTTAAACTTTTGTCCTTTTGTTGGAGCAAGAACTATCGGTTATACAAATTTTATACCAAGCGCATCATTGTAACATTTTTTTTTCATTTAATATTTTGAATTTATTTTTGTCCTTTAGGCATCTATGACTCAGATCGGGATAGGGTGGGGGAAGAGGACGTTGGAAGGTAGCCGGCCAGGGCTTATTAGTTAATAGCTACAACTCCGGTATTTGCCTCATATGACAGTTAAAAACACAAGAACATCTCAGTCAGGATGGGCGGCCGCTGGGATCAGTACGTTCGCTCGTATCTTCATTTAACATGATTTACTTTATGGATACATCTATAACATAATTAAAGAGGAAAATGTTGCGGAGATGCAAACCAATTCTGAACTCTCTTGATTTTGCTGAATAAACGAGCCTAGTCTTTTTTTAGCATATCTTCTATATTTCCTCTACTGTTACATATCTTCTACGTATATCTTCTTCTGTTACATGTTGCATGAGTACCTATATCTTATTTTGTTACAAATCATAATATATCTGAAAAGTCTAGGGGAAAACCTGATAAATCCAAAATTTCAAATTTTCGGATTTTAAAATTATTTCTTTAATATTTTATCAGCTGTAGTTTTAGATGGCTTCATTGAACTGGACAACAACCGGACAAATCCAGAGATATTTCATAATTTTTGAAACGCATACAGGAGAAAATACTTACAAGTCGATGGAAAACAGGAGAATATTCTGACAAGTCCAAGGAATCTAATGGAAAATTTGTTGTGTCTTTGATGTTTGGCCTGTATAGCTATAATGGTAATAACAGCCAACTGTTGTTGTTGTTGTCATGGTTATTGTTAGGATTAATTGGGTTGGTTTTAGTTTGCTCTTGGAATGAGTTTCGAAAGGATTTCCACCTACTTGTGTCTAAATATAGAAGGGAGTAACTTTTCAGTTCAAGAAGAAAACATGTCTTCAAAGAAGTTTACCTAGAAGAGGAAGAAGTATGGTCGTGTTAGTGATGCACGATATGTTTAAGACTGCAGTCACATGAAGCAGGAAAACCAGTGTAAATAAATGGAAGATGATGATGGGTGTTCTGCCCAAAGGTCCTGGGCAAGGTGAACCTATGGTGATTTGCTATTGTCTTCCATCACATGAAGATGGTGTCTTAAGGACGAGACGTACTGTTTAACGTGGGCTCCGAACCACTTGTGTCTCCGCCGGGAATCAAACCTGGTATATCTTAATAATGAAGTAGCGAGCGTTACCACTCATCCACGCGTGACGCTTGTGTATTGGAGAGCTCAGATAATGCCAAATGTATGCAATCTAATAGTAAAGACTTTAAATCACGAAATACGTCATGGATTTGTCTGATTCTTTATCTGTAAAATGTGTATTGATAATAAAAATAATGAGTGTAATCCCTTAAACAAGTCTATACAACTTAAATAGTAATGTTTCTCCTTATTATGCTTTACCATATTAAATGAAAATGAAAAAAAAAAATAACTTGAGAAAATAAAATATTGGATGTTCTGAAACTTTCAATTTAGTTTCCTGGAAAAATGGATAATGTATAATTATCAGGTTTTCCCCCTGTATTCTTCATCTTGTATGATCAACCTATATCTTCCTTTGATACATGTTGTACGAGCACCAATATCTTATTTTATTACAATAGATGTTGTATGAACATTTATATATTATTTTTATATATCTTGTATAAGCGCCTATATCTTCTTTTCATACACCGTGTATAAGCAGCTATATCTTGTTTGGTACAATACATGTTGCATGGGCACCTATATCAGATTTTGGTACATTTTATATGACCACCTATATCATTTATTTCCAGAAGAAACTGCACAAAAGTCACGTTTTTAAAGCCATGACAAGCTCCCGCAAGGTTTTAACCACAAAGCTAAGAAAATTTAAACAAAACTGTACAAAAAAGATTAAAACAGGTGTATATTTTTTGGGCAACGCTATGGCCATTTGAAACCGCACCATGACCATGCGAACACACTGTTTATTACTTTCTTAAGTTTTTCTTTTAGCAAATCAATAATCGTTTTAAGCAAGTGAGAACCATAATTGGACTTATGTCAGTGAAATATTTGAAAATATTCATTCATACGACATTGCGTGCTCTTCTGCAGCAGCACGGTAGGAATAAAATCATGCAAACAGCACATAAAAGAAATAAAATTCTTCATTTTAAAAGTGGTTTTCACAAAGAATTGCTTTTATGTTTCTGGAAGAAAAGAGCAGCTACAATGAATGGAAGGAAAATTTATATTTCCTAAACATAAGAAGTTCAGTCTACTCAAGCTAACTTGCATTTATAACATCAAATTAATGACAGTAAATTTCAGAAAGCGCATAATTTAAAACTATTGATGAAGTTTTCTTTTGCTAGCCAAGATCATAAAGACTCTGTTTCGCTTCTTTCTCAAGGGTACACCATAGATAAAGAAAGGGATTTATGAACAATCCGAATTGAAGATAAGACAAAAATATATATTTTCAAATATTTAATAGCTGTCTACAACGTTTGGTTATTTATAATTTTTAGAATCCATAGTAGCTACGATACCATGGAAGCCACTATGGATACCTGTTCACTTTTCAACTTTGTTTATGAAAAACTTTATCAAAATTGTAAACAAACTTACTTGTGTACCGACTTACAAATGGGATACCTACACTCACGTTTAATTTGAAATATAAACATACCAGTTGGAAATAAGATTCTCATTTCAAATAAATTAAAAATGTAAATATCTCATTTGTAAGAAAATCTTTAAAATTGTTACCAATAACATGTTTAATTCCCATTCTGTGTTGAGTTATTTCAGCGTAAGAAGAATTAATTTCTGATTGTTTTTTGAATTGGAATATGTTAAGGAAACAGTCATAGATGAATAAGTTGTTATATTTCAGTCCATGTTGCGTAACTCCCGAATTAAGTAAAATAATTATATCAAGAAAGTTGAAGTTGAAAATTTACAGAATGGTTATTTTGCCGGTAATATTTTATGGCTGCGAGAGTTGGAGTACGACCCTGGCAAATAAACATAAATTACGTGTGTTTAAAAATAAGGTTTTGAGAAATAAATACGGGCCAAAATGGGACGAGATGACTGCAGAATGGAGAACGCTGTATAATTCACCCGATATTATTAGAAAAATGAAATCACGACGACTAAGGTGTAGTTCGGATGGGGAAAGAAGGAAGATTATATTACATCGTGATTGGTAAGACGGAGGGTGGTGACTGTAGTCTGGAGGTAGCACCTTGCAAGTGTGGTGCGTCTGAGTTCAGACCAAAATATCATCAGAAATGTACCCATGAAGAGCAGGAAAAAATATACCTTGAATCATTGGATCAAATATTGCACAAAGGGAAAGTATAAAAAGGATTGGGATGTTAACCAGTAGAGCAAATACTGCTTGAAAATTCATTATAAAAAATGGAGTCACTAACAAAAAATTGAGTCACTGGTGGGGCAGTTTGCACTCTTAACACGCACTATACAATGACAGCTAACCGCTGGGAAAGTTTAAATTCAAAAGAGCAAATAATCCACATGTTAGGGAGCGTTATATTTTTAATGCGTTTTGTGAGAAGTCACCTTTCTTGGACATTCCCCATCCTTTACTGTGGTCTTCAATTTATAAGAAGAGATCAAAATTAAATTGCAAAGTTTTAAAAAGAGATTAACAAACAGGTTTCGAAGGATAGAAAACAATAATGAATGTTATTGATGTAAGTTGCAGCTGAAGTCTTGCACTCATTAATGTCCGTAGTGCAAGCCATTTGAGAAAGAAAAAGGCAGAAAATAACAAATTAACGATTTAATGGCGCCATGCCTCCACGCAGCAAGAGCACACAAGCTGATCGCTTGTTTATTCAATTTCTTCGTGTTTTTGCTAGCATACTTTGACCTTTGCGTGTGTATGTGTACTTGTTTGTATCTTCGTTGCTTCGGTTGGAAGTATAGACCTCTCTCTCTACGTGCTACTTGCGCATGATATCACATCAAAAGAAATAACATTCACCATTTTCTTTCTTATCAAACTGAGTTACTTGTTGATAAGGATCTCTACCTTACTTGAAAATTTGGTCTGATTATCGGTCTTCCGTGGTGTGTTCCTAGGGTACCTGGACAGAGTATTAAGGAAATGAAAAGCTAAAAAATTAATTATGTAAAGTTATGCTTTTATATTAATCAGTACAAAAAAAAAAACCTCGGGGTAAAGGGAAGAGTGACGCCAGAATCCTACTCACAAAAGGAGTGATATCCATTTTGCGAGTGACTTTCTTTGTGTCACTATGGTGAAATTGTCTCCTTTGTAATAAAATTAAGAGAATTAATATCCTTCCACCATAGTGACACAGAGAAAGCCAATCGCAAAATGGATATAACTTTTTTGTGAGTAGGCCTCACTCTTCCCTTTACGAAGCGTTTTTTGTACTGATATCACTTATTTTGTAGGGCTACCTATAATAAAACTTTTTAAAGACATACTTTTCTTAAACATTTCGTACTAAAAGCTAAAAATAATTTTGTTCATGCATCACTAAAACGTAAAGCATGGGGCGCGGTCTCGTATGCAGTCACTTTAGAAATCCTTCAGTTGGATCGCCCCATGATTTTCTTCTTAGTTATGCCTAAACAACATTATTTTTTATCTTTTTAGAAGGAATATCTGATAGAATCGTACGAATAGTAATAAAGATAAAAATGAGATACAGTATGGAAGTTATACAAATGCTCCAAAAACGTCATATCCGGAGGAGGAAGTCCAAGATTCGAGGAGATACAGAAAATTGTGGATAGTAATCGCTTTACAAAATTTGTGATGGGAGACTTCAATGCAAAAGTAGGAACTAAGTAGAACAGTGACACGAAAGTGGGAAACTTTGGATTTGGCAAAAGAAACAAGAGAGGAGAGAAGTTAGTGGAATTTTCAGAAGCCTACAGACTGTTCATTTCCAATACACTTTTCAAGAAGCCGCTTCAGAGGAAGTGGGCATGAAAAGGCCCAAATGGGATTAAAAACTAAATAAACTACGTTTTATTGAATAACAGGAAAATTCTGCAAGACGTGTCTATTCTGAACAATTTCAAATCAATATTTCAAGTGATCATAGGATGGTGAGATATAAGCTGAAACTAAATACTAGACTTGAGAGAAAAAAGCTTATCAGAGGAAAACCGTCAGTTTTAGACCTGGAAACTCTAGGGAAACGCAGACAGATATTCGAGATAGAACTAAGCTACAGATTCAGCAGCACCTTGGAAGAGTTAGAAGATAAAGAAGACATCAATAGAAGAAATAAAATACTGGCTCAGATAATAAGAGAAACAGCCAGGGAAATAGCAGTCAACAAATAGAGAAAAGAGAGCAAAATCTCTGAAGAAACTAAACTCTTGATGAAGAAAAGAAGGGACATGAAAGAAGAGAAAAATAGAATTGAGTACGTAGAACTAAATAAAACCGTAAGGAAGAAAATAAAAGATGATTTACGTAGATACACGTACAAAGAGCAACGTGTTAGAAATACATTCGAGGGAAACAAGAGCCTGAAGAAAACCGAACAGCAGCTCATGATAGAGAAAAAGCAAATAATTGCAGTTAAGAGACCAGACGGGACCGTAACACGAAATAAGGAAGAAATTATAAAAATATTTGAAAATTTCTACAGAGAATTGTAATACTCTTGATGAAAAACTAGGAAATGAAGACTCAGAAGGAAATGATGTAGAAGTCTCAGAACTAATGAAGGAAGAAGTTAACGTACTTCGAGGGAAGATGAACGGAACATCGACAGGACAAGATGAATTCACAGCAGAGATACACGATGGGGAGGTGAAAAGATGAAAGAGGAACTTGCGAAATTATTCGCAATATGCCTGAGGAAGAGAGAGATACCGTCCAGTTGGAATAATGTTATCATCATTTTGTTGTACAAAAAAGGGGACAAAGAACGCGTCGAAAACAACAGACCAATTAGTTTACTGTTATTTCTATACAAAATGCTCACCAAAGTAATTTTTAATCGTATTGAACGAGACTTAGATTTTAACCCGGGAAGGGAACAAGCCGGATTTCGTCGTTGATTTAGCACAATGGACCACATACAAGCACTGCATGATGTTATGGAAAGGACTAATGAATACGAACTTCCACTATGCTTGGGATTCATAGATTTTGAAAAAGCTTTCGATTCGGTCTCCTTATCAGCAGTACTTAAATCACTTGAACATCAAGGCATCGAAAATGCGTACAACTGCGAAACATTTACTCGACTGCTACATCTGTCATTAGACTACATCAAGAAAGTGAAAAATTTAAAGTTGGCAAGGAGATTTAATTTCTCTAAAACTGTTTTCTGCGGTCCTGGGGAAAGTGTTCCAAAATTTAAACTGGGATGAAGTTGGAATAAAAATCAATAATGATATCTTCATCACCTACGATTCACTGATGATATAATCCTGTTTGATTCAAGCGCAAAAGAACTGTGAATGGGAGTTTGAAAATAGACCCTAAAATGAATTTAAATAAAACAAAAGTAATGTACAATCAACATGCTGCAAAAAGGAAATAAAGATTAACGGAAAGACAATAAGCATAGTTGATTAGTATGTTTACCTATGTCAGCTTAAAACATCGAATGCCAAGAAGACGGATGAAATAAATAGATATAAAATGGTGTGGAGTTCGTTTGGAAGATTAGACTTTATTTTCAATGGCAAACTAACAATGTGTCTGAAGCGTAAAGTTTATAATGAACGTGTCTTACCTGTGATGATGTACGGCTGTGAAGCTTGGACATTGAATGCGCAAACGACTCAATGATTAAGAGTCACACAAAGAGCAATGGATATGCATGCTCGGAATAACCAGTAGGGACAAGAAGACAAGTGAATGGATTCGCGCACAAACAAAGGTGGAAGATATAATCAAGACTGCGGAGAAAATGAAGTGGAGTTGGGTCGGTCACATAGGTAGACGAATAGTTGGAAGATGGACGATAAATGTACTACATTGGATTCCCAGAGAAAAGAGACGACTTCCAAATGCAAGATGGGTAGATGAAATCAAGCATTTTTCAAGAGCTATATGGATTAGGATAGTAGCAGACCGAGATATGTGTAGAGAAAAGGGGGAGGCCTTCATCCAGCAGTGGATAGAATACGGCTGAATATGATGATGATGATGAGTACGAATTGTTTAAGAAAAGTATGTCTTTAAACAACTTATAATTTTTTTTAGAGTTATTTCGGTGTTCGGATACGATTCCTCAAGCCAGTGTTTTGGGACCCAAATCCTAACGTGTTCTGCACCCAGTAAAACTCAAGAGTATTGCAGAAAGTATTTATTTTAGGATAAAGAAGTCCGTATTAAAGAAATGAAATATGCTTTTAAAGTATATAAATATTATAAAGGTAACAATGGAATATCGTATTGCCACTCGACTTTCGTCGCTGGGCAAAATTTCATCATTCTATGACGTCGCGAAATGTGTTAAATTAACGTTGCAAGATTGGAAGACACCACGAACCATTGTGAACTAAAGATAGTCTTCATATAAAAGATCGATTTTGGACCATAGTAGGCTCCATATCTCGAAAACCGTCACTCCTATATGGCAAAAAGTTACATAGTGCAGTTTATCTCCGAGGTACGCAACGGTTCGCCCTAGTTCTTGACTCAATCACTCAAAATCATACAAATATATAAATTGCCATATAGATTTGGGGTGAGTACGGGAACCTTTCTTCGTAGCAAAAAAGAGCTGTATATATATATATATATATATATATATATATATATATATATATATATAATAAATCACAGCCATATTCAATCCACTAGTGGATGAGCCCTCTTCCCCGAAGGGAGGAGTTGGTCTACTACTCCCACGCTGACCAGACGGGTTGGGAGAGGAGAGCCGAAGCTCTCACTGTGATCGCCACTGTATTTTATTCACAGCAGCTCCCCAATTGTCCTCACGATGCTGGGTCAACACCGAAATTTTTGAGCCCCCACCGGGAATCGAACCCGGGACCGCTCGCACTGAACTACCGACTTGGCTACGCAGGAGCTCATATATATACAAAAAAAAAGATAAATATTTTCACCCAGCAACGATTCTTTCAATTTGTCATTCAAAAATATTGTGAAAATAGAAAAACTGTCAAGAAAAGTTTTTTTTAAATAAATAAATAAATAAATATATATATATTAACTCAAATGCCAAAAGTCACGAGATAGCGGGAGTGAACTAGTTGACGGCGTGGTAACATCGCGGAAAACCGGTTGAACGGCTCGAAGCAGTTGCAGTCTGCTATATCTTTAATAGTTCTTAACATTTATGTGCAACAATATTGCCCACAAAATCCCATGTATTTTATATGCATACTACGTTACAACTCAGTTTTTCTTACAAGACTTTTTTTGAGTCAATATCTCCGTGGATGGATACAAAATTACTATATATAAATAGTTAGACTATTGTGTTTCCTTGGTAATGAATGTATTTGCGTGTTGATTGGTGTATTATGGTCTGAACTATGACCGAAAGTGAAATCTCATGTGTAAAAGGTTATTGTAGGAATCTATATAAGTACGTGTATGACATGTAAAGCTTCAGTTGAGCTACAGTTCTTAAGAGACAGGTTAGTACCCTGCTGATCGGGTTTTTATTATTAATAAAAAGCGTTTTACCTACTTAAGCTTGCGTTTCATTCAAAAGGAAGAACTATTAAGCTTAGCTATTAAGTTAAGAATATATGAACCAAGCATAAGGCTTTGGTTCAAATCTAAGCAAGCAGCATTGAATCCTGGATATTCACCGAGCAGTTTTCCACAGAGGCCCTGAGACATCTCCATTCGAAATAGCAGCTTCCATTTTCTACAGGGTGTTTGTAAATAAAGTGTCATCTGTTTGATTTAATTACTTAACAACATAGCAACAACCGTTACAACTTTCAAAGACGTTAAACCTGCTCTAATTGAAAATGCATATTTCAAAATTTCGCAATGGCCGTGCAAGGGATCCCCAAAGGAAGTAGGGATTCCGGAATGTTTCTGAATTAGTGGTAGGTCGAAATAAGAATGAATTAAACGACTTAACGTATGTCAGTAAAGATGACATACGTTATACCCAGAATCCAATCGAACAATGGTATTCAATCTCTTTGATAAGAAATAAACAAAACGTTCGATGAAATTCTGCATATTTTTTAGAAAATCTTTCGGTGTATGGAATCTTGTTGAGATACCGACTTGGCGCAAACGAATTATTGTTTCCTGGTGGTAAACCGTTCCATTCATCCTCATTTCGAACCATCTTTTCTTCAGTAAGTTTCTGGGAACCCCATAATTCCTTTGTGGAATCTCTTGCACGCGTTCCATTACGAAATTTTGGATAGTGCAGATTTAACGTCTTTTACGTTACCATACTGCATCAGCGCTACTTCTCGTGGTGTTAGAAATATGAAGCTCTAAAGTACATTTTCCCAGCTTTCGGTAGCATGCAGCTCCGGAACTATGCAGAGTAGGAAAGTTTGTCAGATGAAATTTCGTCTTGTTTTGATGTAAGGACTCATCTCCAGAAGTTTGTCGATGTAGTTCATAAACACCACACACACACACACACACACACACACACACACACACACACACACACACACACACACACACACACACACACACACACACACACACACACACATATATATATATATATATATATATATATATATATATATATGAAAACATCTCGAAAGATCTTCTCTAGGTTGTTTTATTAGCCATTACGGTTAGAACCGACTCCACGAGTTATCGACCGTCTGTAGATCAATATAAAGTAGTCTATCGATTATTCTCGATTCGCGGTCCCACGATTGAGAATCATTGACATGAACTTTATCATGATGATGGTAATCGGTGATAAAGTTATGACATGTTATGCGATGAAAGTGAAATCAACGGTTGCCGGCATACATAATTTCCATCTGATAGTGACAACGTTCGAAGTACGGTGCCTATTGTTTTTAGCGGATTCAAAAGAATTGTGTTTCCACCAGGAATCGAATCCTGGACTTCTTAATTCCAAGGAGACAAACGAAGCCACTCATGTACCAGAAACTTATAAAATATAGCGTAAAAGGGATAATATGGTATAATGATAATACAGTGATAATTTATTATCTTAGTTGCGAAATTAATCGAAAGAAACATTTAGATAAATAGTCAAATAAAATTTATGAAGAAATGTTATATCCATTGAATGCTACATACGTATTTCAAATTTTATACCCTACTCACTTAAAACATCTGATATTAGGCTTAAAAATAATTATCATTATACATTTGAGGAGATTACAGTAGAAAAACCTGATAGGTCCATATTTTTATTTTTCCAGGAGACTAAATTGAAAGTTTGTTCCCGGAGACTTCAAATATTTAATTTCTCAAGTTTTCTTCATTTTTGTTTAAAATGGTAGGTATAATAAGGAGACACATTCTATGTAAGTTGTATAGATTTTAAAGAAATATAACAATACACTCGTTTTTTATCATCAATACAAATTTTACAGATGAAGAATCTGATAAATCTATGACGCATTTCGTAATTTAAAGTCTTTTGCAATTAGATTACACACACTTGGCATTATTTGAAGTTTTCACTTACATGAGTGTCACCCATGGCTGAGTGGTAATGCTCGCTGCCTTATAATTAATAGGTACTGGGTTCATAAGTGTGGACATAAGCCGTTCGGATCTCACGTTAAACAGTAGGTCTCGTCCTTAGGACGTCATCTTCATGCGATGGAAGACAATAGCATACCACCATAGGTTCACCTTACCCAGGGATCTTCGGGCAGAACACCGATCCATTTACACGTGTCTCCTACTTCATGCGACTACAGTCTTAAATGTTTCGTGCATCACTAACAAGGCCTCTTCTTGGTAAACTTCTTCGAAGACATACCTTCTTCTTGGACAGAAGAGTTACTCTCTTCTATAGTCATATTTAGACACAAGCAGGTGGAAATCCTTTCAAAACTCATTCCATGAGCAAACTAAAAACAACCAAATTAATCCTAACAATAACTGTGAAAACACCAATTGGCTGTTATTACCACCATAGCTATACAGACCAAACACTAAAGACACAAATTTTCCATTAGATTCCTTGGGATCGTCAGAATTCTGTAGATTCTCCTGTTTTGAATGGACTTGTAAGGTTTTTCCCCTGTGTGTGTTTTTAAGATATTAAAATATCTCTTGACTTTCCAGGTTGTTGTCCAATTCAGTGAAGCCAACTAAAACTACACAAGATAAACATTAAATGACAAAAACATATCCGAAAATTTGAAGCTTTGGATTTATCATGTAGTCTTAATTGGAAAGAGCGAATAGTTATTTTAAAGAAGAAGGAACAACAACTACTAAAGTTTTACAAAATTGCCACTCCATCACGTTTTCAAACACTCTATTTAAAATTTCTTTTGAAGTCTCAGCCATCTGGAATTCCAATATTAACAGAGAACTCTAGTCACCGCAATGGAGACAGAAATTCTACAGAAATATGTTTCACTATGTCAACATGTCACTAAACCGAAAACAAAAAAAGTTGAATCGTTTCTTGTGGAGATTTCTAGAAGGACAATATTTCTTAATTTCATGACAGCGGAAACGTCCCATGGTCTTGTCTTAAGCCAATTCCCCTTTTCCATCGTAACGCAACACGCAAGTCTGGCACACGCATTTTTTAACTTTTCCAACAAAAATTCATTGCCAGCATGGATGCATAAACACACCAAGATGGCGAATAGCCAATGATGCGTGGTTTTAGTTTCTGCAGCTATATACTGCAATATGTTGTCGCATTATCAAGGACAGACTCATCATCTTAACTTCTTATTCTTCCTTCTTTGACTACCCGAATGAGCAACTTTCGTTGCTTTTGTTCCACAGCACATCTTGGAACTAACACTTCGCGCACTTTTTTAGAAATATATATCAATTAATGGACATACCAGCAAACTTCTTAAAAGTAATTACCAGTACCGGTACTCTAAAAATTATTCTTCACATAACGTCACAGTTAACGTAAACTTGTTTTATTTCTTTATTTATTCATTTATTTTAAAACAAAAGATCCATGAAAGTCCAATGGACGAGTTTAGTGCAACAGTGGTCCAAATCACTTTTCGGAGATATTGAAAGAATGATGCTCATAATCGGAAAGCAATGCTTTTTCATAATTTGTACAAGAAATTGTCATACGTAATCCGTATGAGCATAATGTTGCACCAACACAGGAGTAGCCAACTTCTTTCTATACGAGTGCCAGTGTCACGGGCCGCACACTTTTAGACAAAACTTAAAGAAAAATAAACGGCCATTTTTAGGGCAATTTTTTTTGTACGTGTAAAAGATCTAGTTGTTTTTAATGGGCATATATCAGTGCGAACAATTCAAAATGGAACTCGAATAGAATTTTGTATAAATCCCACGGTGATACAAGTTCTGAGATTTGGAGTTGAAGAATTCACAGCCTGCACATCAAAGATTTTCCGAGTAAAGGAGTTTCGCAAAGCGCCAAACAGGTAGTAGTCTGTAGGTGTCAAGTCAGGAAAGTAGGATAGGACGAGAAAACCCTTCCAACCGAGGTCCATCAATCTTTGACGGGTGATGACAGCAACATGTGACCTGGTGTTATCATGAAGGATGATGATTCCTTGGCAGTTGACGAGGCCTGGTCGCTTGAATCACATTGCTGTTCACAGTCAGTCCAACTGTTGACAGAAGAAGGTGGCATTAATGGTTTGGTTAGGTCCCAGGACCTCCCAGCCTTTGACATCCCACCACACACTTATCACCTTCCTTGAGATGACGTTCTGCATTGGACATCGATGGAGGCTGTTCAGAAACTCGACATACAGTCCTTCGACGCTTTACGTTCCGATACAAAAACCACTTGAAGCGGCTGAGCCCACATACTCAAAAAATAAACATTACCTGATGTACAGCTTATCAGTCTTCATTTCACCAACTGTTCTTGTCTGCTCGTCCACAATCCCTGTGGCTGCTCTAATGTTCCCCATATTATGTGGTTACCGATTTACGCACTGGGAGCTCCATCTGTGAGATCAGTACTCCACTAACTTGAGAGTTGTGACATGTCAAAACGACTAGCAGATTTGAACTTACCCAATATTTAATTTCTGTCTTTATTAAATCATTTTAATACTGGGAGAACAATATGGAAGACTTGGTTGTAAATTTAAGTTTTTAAATTATTGTTTTTTTTTCTTTTTTACATATTACAATTTAATATACTGTAGCTTTCACCTTACGAGGCCGCGGGCCTGCTGTTGGTAATGCCTGCAGAACCTGCACAAAGCTCAGGAATGGTGACAAACACGACGATTGCGCCAATAACATAGCTTCATCAACTATGTTGTGAAGTTAATTAGTTGAGGTTCATTAGATGAGGTTCATTACGGAGACCTTTTATTTTTCAAAAATTATTAAAAATTTGTTTAAAGCCCGTGTTTTATTTGTTTACTATAGCTAAGTGCAGCATCTCTTGCACTGCAAAATCTATCATACGAAAACTCCAATATTGAAGGATGGTTGAGTTCTTAGAAGGTCTGTATGTTGTGTGGACCCACATGTTACTAGTTTCAAAAATAAAACCGTGTTCTTTTTCTTTCGTTTAATGAATATTGAACTGTTTTTAGATACACATTTTGTGACC